>JAZDUH010000152.1:10455000-10535000 GCA_036419115.1 Scarus forsteni
CATTCCAAAAGCAATTTTTCAAAAATTGGGAGGCATTGACTTTCTATTTCGCTGTGACTATGATATATGTAAATTGCCTGTGAAGCTTTTCAATTATCACCAGCAAGTTCTCCTTTTCTGGAATCTGATATATATGCACAATTTCACTCCTCACAATTCTCTATTGTGGAATAACAGATACGTTTTGACCAATCGTAAGTCGTTATTTTTAAAGTCTTGGTTAGACAAAGGTATTTGGGCAGTATCGCATCTCATGGATGATTAGGGCAATCTTCTAACCCACGATAACTTTTGTGTTAAATATAACCTGCAATGTGGTATCAGAGAATATGAGAAAGTGATGACAGCTATTCCAACTTCATTTATAATGATGACTCAACAACTGGTGATACACTCTAATGTTCCAGAAATGAGATCACTCTGTGTGGAAGGAATCAGTTTGGGAAGCAAACTTTTTTCTAACAATTTCATTAGAAATGTTTTGACTTCACTTTACTACCCTTGTCAACTAAAAAGAAAATATGTATTAAGTGATTATTCTGTTGAGGAAGCTAAGAAGATAAGGAAGCGATATATGTCTTATCCAATCCCTCATAAAGCAAAAGAGGTTGTATTTAAAATTCTAAATGATATCTATCCTTCTAACCATTTCTTATACACAAGATTTAATTTGGAAAATAATTCATGTGGATTTTGTGAAGGAGACATTGAAACTGTTGAACATGTTTTCTTTGAGTGTGATTGTGTTTTGGAATTTTGGATAGCTTTTCGAAGCTGGATGTCAACCAAACAAATCACCTTGCAACATCTGAACTGGATGTCAATTAAGGTCGGAGTACAGCTAAAGGAAAAAAAACTTGGACTTCTTGGTGAGCAATTTAATTATACTTGGTAAATATTACATTCACAGAAGAAAATTTCTTAAGGTCAAACCCCACATCAACAGATGGAAGAATGAACTGAATCTATACAAAAAATCCTTCTTTCTCATGTCTAATAGAAATGCCCAAAGACTATATTCGCTACTTGAACTTTACTCACTCCTCGAGTAAGACCCTCACTGGTTTTTGGTTATTTTTTGTTTTGTTTTGTTTTCCCTAGCTTTAAAGCTGTCTCAACACCTTTTATAGTTAATTGTAGAATATGCCTTAAATGTTTGTATTGATGCTTTCAATTAAATAATAATAAAAAAAAACAACCTCTTAATGTGCTCTTTGTCCAGAAGGGGTCAGTGCTCCACTATAAAAAGATAACAGTGAGTTTGAGCTCTGAGGTGAAAAGGCTCAGAGCCTTATAGGCTCTGAATAGGGTAGAGGGCTTGATGGGTCCTTCCTGAGATTGATACAACATGGCAGTTCAAGTTTACATTACTTCCAATGTAAAACATCTTATTGTCACCTGTTGTTTGAGTTTTTCTCAGAATCAAGTGACCTGATCATATTACTTCCCATGGCTGTGGCAATAGTAGGCTATATGAATAACTGATTAATACAAAATAAAAATCAGAAATGCTTGCTGTTGGATCCCCAAACATTTGTGTAGTCTTGATGAGCAGTTAGATAGCAACTGTCATTGTAAACACAACAACGGATTCAAATTCAAAAGCAGAAAACATCAGATACATTTATTATTTCCCTTTAAACTAAATCTCATATTTGTGTGTTCACACTGCACCTAATTTCAGACACTTCACTGAATAACTTCCTAAAACTGAAACATCTTGTAGGCCAACAAAAACACACCGTTCCTGATCCACAGTTTGTACAAGACAGATTCCCCTATCAACCCTGACAACCCTTGGGCTGTTTTTCATGGCCCTTTTCCATTAGCCCTACTCTACTCTACTCTACTCGCCTTGTGCTGCTTTTCCATCAGCCCCAGTTGCCTGCCCAACGGGGTGCAGTGTTGCTGTAAACAGCTGAGCGGCACTGCGGTGACGTCATTTTGAACGCGACACAACAATGTGTGGCTTTTTGTCACAACCCAAGTAAAAAAGGAAAGCAGAAGAAGGCTGCAGGTGGCAAGAAGAAATACCCTTCGAGAAGCACAGGAGAGTTTTGGAAGCTATACAACAGAAGGAAGCCGAGGACGAGAGCAATAGAGCTGCAAGGAAAAGACGTATGAGGGAAAGCTAATGGTAGCTACTGCTAGCATGCTAAGTCGTCGTGCTCATGACTCATCGATGACAACATTGTTTGACCAATCAGTAGCCGGCAGTCGGTGACGTCATCTTTTAGTATTGACTCAGCTCACTTGTAACCAGAGCGGAGTAGGTACTAAAACTAGCTTGTTTTAGGAGGTACCGGGCTCGTGAAAACACGCTGCAAATCAAGTAGGGCTGAGTAGAGTAGGGCCAAGGCGTGCTAGTGGAAAAGGGCCATAATTCACATGTTTTGGTCCTGCCCATCTCTTCAGAGTTACTGGTAAGGTTTTCAATACCCTCTCAAGGGTACTTCAAGTCCCTTTGGATCCAGCTCCACTGACAGCTCTTTTTGGGATCCTATACCATGTACAGTTGACCTACCAAAATGTAAGGCTGAATTTGTAGCTTTTCTTACTTTGTCAGCTGGTGTTGGATATAAATTTGTTGAAAGTTACCTTCTCCCCCCAGTTAAACGAAGCTTGGATCAGGGACGCACTCCACTTTAGTAAACTAGAGAGGATAAACAGACACTGCAAGGAACTACCACTGCATTTTTCAGGATTTGGCAGCCATTTTTGATCTTAATACACTGTAGTTTCAAAGTATATCAAGGTGGAAGCTGTTTCTCATCTTACTAAAAGCATCAGTTTTGCCTTCTTTTTTGTTGTTTTTGTCAGTAGCTATGTGTGTATCCATATGGTGGCAGGTTAGGACTAAAGAATTGTGTTTAAGCCCTCTGAGCTGATTGTCAGTAAAACATGTTCTGTTGTTGCTTTGTTAGTATGTTCTGATTAGTGTGTGTCTGTACATTTCAAAAACGCATTAGCCTTTCTTTTTAAATCTTGTTTGATTTCTATGCATATTTGAAGTATACTGACAGATTTGCCCTGATGGCTGGTATGGTTAAAAAATGACCTTTTTTTGGCTTACAATTAGATTTTTCACATTCTTCTTGGTATCCTGCTAGGCTGTTTTAATTTAATTTCTTTTTGTTTTGTTTTATTTTATTTTATTTATCTATTTATTTGTTTTTCATTTCTAATTTCATTCTATTATTATCATTATTATTATTATTATTATTATTATTATTATTATTATTATTATTATTTAATTACTTGTCTCACTTTATCTTATTTTATGTTAGTTTAGCTTTTTTATTTTAATTATTTAGTTATATTTTTAAAAGCCATTTTATTTCATTAAAGTAAGGATGTTTATGTAGACCTCTAGGTTGTATATGTATGTTTATGTATATTTATCAGTATGATTACAGTTATTGCTCTGATGATTCCTTTCACTTTTCTTTTTGTAAATATCGGGTATTCGTTATTTACTTGTCTAATTGCTTATTCATCTGTTTATTCATTTATTTTTTTTATTTACGTCTAAATTTTTTTGTATTTGTTGTTCGTCATTTCACTACTCCCTGCTATCTTTACTGTGACCAACTTTATTATTTCTGTTACATGATTTGCCAATTCCAGGATGCACACATTCTTTGTAACAACTGGGAAAAACTTTTGTTGATTAAGGCCACAAATCAAATAAAAGAGTGTTGGAAAAAAAACATGGCATTGGTGCACCACTATATTTGCCCAATTGTGTTTGTTTTACATAAAAACAAGCCACCGACCAGCGTTGGCTTATGTCTAATTTAAATGGTTAATTGAACATCTTCCTCTTGTAGGGGGTGATATTAACACTTCACGAGGTGAATTTATATTTGGAGGTAATAATGCTGTTTACTTTGTCTCTCACTATTGTTTCCTCTTTTTCATTCTACATGCCTTAGCTATTGATACCCACACAAAATGGATACCCCTATGACTGAAAAGAAAAGTATCAGAGTGGACCAGAGGATTTGGATTGAGCTGTGAACAGAGACGAGCGAGTAGCAGAGCAACTAAAAATGACAGCTCCATGCCCCAGTCATCCTGACAGAGGGAGGACTGATGAGACGTTCTCTCCAGGAACCTCTGTCTCCAGCCGTCATCTCTTAAACTGATTTGCAGTGAGAAAATGTCTCTGTCATCAGTTACACGGGATTTAACCAGAACAAGCTGATCAGAAAAAAAAATCACAGCAGTTTGCCCTCCTTCAGTGAACATGTCAGGCATCTCCCTCTGCTGCATAAATAAAAGGATTTTTTCAGGATTTCCAGAGCTGGTGTTTGACTGTCTGCAGCAGAACTCAGATTGGATTTGCTCTTTCATAAACTAAGTTTTCCCCCAACACTCAGCCAAAAAAGGCAAAGCATGTCCGATCAGCTTTTAGCTCTTTACTGTATGTTTTCATTTATTTCTTAACCATCATTAAAACCAATTGTTTGATGACTGCACACCCCAGGACAAAAAGAAGAGAGTGCTTCAGAATTATTTTGGCTTTTTTTCTGCCTGCTTCTCAAGGTCACAAGAGTCACGCATGCATATTTATGATTAAGATGATTTAGGGCATTTGATGAGTTGGATGGGCCCAAAGCAGCTTGTTAGCAAAGCAGGGAGAAAGCTGCAGAGAAGCAATCACAGCATGAAGACACAAACTCACTCACATGAAGGTCACTGATCCTTCTCCAGTCTGTGTAGACAAGAGAGTCATTCAAAGAAATTCAAATTTAATGATTGCAAGTTTTCTGTCAGAAAAACACAGAAAACTAAGTTTTGATAAATGTTCCAGCTTTAAAAGTCATTAATGCACGATGTTGGTTTAATAATTGATCAAACTCTACAGATATATCTCGATGTTCTCTGAGTTAATAATTGAGAGAGGATTTGTTATCTTCCAGGGTAACTTTGGGTTTCTCACTTATGAGGGATTCACTAGCAAGGACCACACCACAAATGCAGGTTTAATGAATGATTTAGGAATATGACGAATGACAGTGATGAACATGTGACATGAGATATGTTGAGAGATGAGCCGTCAAGATGGACGTCGAAGCCAGGCAGAGGGAGACTCAGTGTGGGGGTACTGTCTCATTGTGTTCTGCCCGAGCTGATCTTGACCGCCACCTAGGATAAGGTCAGCGAGCAGCTGAGTGGAGAAAAGAAAAAAAAACATGATTGAGACTGAAGGGTGGGTTGAAGAGTCACAGAAAAACTGAGCGATGAGGCATGGCTGAGTATAAGTAGGCTTGTCAGCTGATTGAAGGTGTGGTTTGTGGCATGGACCTGCTCCCGAACCTAAGTTAATACATTAAAGGATAAGTTTGGTTTCTACAGCTTTCACATTGTTTATAGAATGAAGTAGAACAATATACTCACCCAGAGGGCTTTCCTGATCCAAACAGTGCTTCAGGAGATATTTAGATCCAAAATCGAGCCGTGGACATCCGTATAATGGTAGCACATAGGGCAAACAGCGCCTCTCCTAAAACTGCATTAATCGTCCAAAAACTCATTAGTTTCACCAATATTTCATCATGGTCCGCTCGGGCTACTCCTCCATTACAGTCTGTGTTGCTCCAGACATGTCTTTGTGACTGTGCTGACCTCTGAACTGAAGAAGAAGAATGTTTGCCTCCGCGCATGCACTGTACGGCTCATTGTTTCAGTGGAAGACAGCCGGCTACACAATGACTTTCTTCTTCCAGTTTTGTGCAAAATGGACGAATATCTATCGGATGAAGATGTTGTGGAGGAGAACTTTGGATATGATGGGTGTCCTTACAGTTTCGAGCCAGAGTTTACAGATGAGGAGCTCATCGAAAGGAGGACGCGGAGGCAAAGAGAAGAACAGCTCTCCAGAGAGTACTGCGCATGTGCGGAGGCAAACCCTCTTCTTCTTCAGTTCAGAGGTCATCACAGCTACAAAACATGTCTGGAGCAACACAGACTGTAATGGAGGAGTAGCCTGAGCAGACCATGATGAAATATTGGTGAAACTAATGAGTTTTTTGGACGATTAATGCAGTTTGAGGAGCGGCGCTGTATGCCCTATGTGCTACCATTATACAGATGTCCGCCGCTCGATTTTGGATCTAAATATCTCCCGAAGCACTGTTTGGATCAGGAAAGCCTTCTGGGTGAGTATATTGTTCTACTTCATTCTATAAACAATGTGAAAGCTGTAGAAACCAAACTTATCCTTTAACTTCATTCCTGGAAATTTGTCAAAAAGTTCAAAAATAACTGTTGACAAGAAACTTAATGTTGAGAACTATCCAGCTACTCCATATAAAGAAGCAGCTCCACCAAGATACCTGTATATATAAAAACCATTTCCCCTGAACATGGTGATGGGCAATCCAAGATCAAATCCATTCAACACCAATCATCACCCCTTGCAATACACACAAAATGCTTCCTTTTTTTTTTTGTTTTCCATGTTTTCATTGACCAAAAGCACATAAAGAAAACGTGTAGTCTACGTGCTACCAGGGATGGGCAAATAGTTCCTAGGGGCACATGCAGCCCTCCTACTCCCTAATAGCGGCCCACCAGTCAATTTGAAAAATGAAAAAACAAATCTATTCACAAGAAAACATCACTAACTCTTACAGGAAAAAGGAGCATTTATCTTTTTAAGAAAATAGATCTGTAATAGTTTTTATTAGCATTACAAAATGCATTTGTAAGGAAAAATACGCTCAAATAACCAATAAATACTGATGATTTAATCAAAAAAGATCTGAATCTGAATTCAGTGTTAAAGCCAATCAACTAAGTTTTACCACTTGCATTTCAGCCAAAATATTAAAAAGTTTGATATAATATTTCCTTGTCAGGTCTACATTGTTCCTCTTTGTTATTATAAGTAACTACAATTGTGAATGAGAGCAATTCAGTTGTGCCCTTCAGGAATGAGAACCAGCCTTCAGTAAATACATTTTCCATCCCTAGTCTAGACCAGCCATTCTCAACCTTGGGGTCCCGACCCCAATTGGGGTCGCGAGATGATTTCTGGGGTCGCCAAATCATTTAGGAAAAATATAAATGCGCAAAATTAATGTGGCGTCCGACCGTACATTAAAGGACAACAAGTGATTGGTCTCAAACAGGCATTTTATTACTCAAAATCAATTACTGATTTGTATATCCGACATACGTTTTATCGATCAGGTGTTGTTTCAGCACCGCGGACAGCGAATTTTCATTGCATTCCGGGGGGAGAGGGGTCGCGGACAGTACTGAACGTTAAATTGGGGGTCACGACTTTGAAAGGTTGAGAACCACTGCTCTAAACCATCAGACCACCACCATATTATAGTGAGATTGTTTTTGGTCTACTAAAGAAAATCAACTTAGCCTATATTTCAACATTAAATACTTAAGTATCATATGATTTTGTTGATGTGTTGTATATTTTCATGCAATATACAAAAATACAAAGGGAATAACTATGTAATGTAGGCGTATACTGCACTGATTAATACTTTTTTTTACCGAAACATAATCAGTCCTGCATTATTCAAAATGTCACTTTACATATTTTTTTAAGTAAAGACTGATAAAATTGTGTTTTCTTTCTGTAATTTTCACAAAAGTTTGCGACAGAACTGTATTGAGTTTCTGTATGTTTGATTACAGGTGCAGCTGAGTGCTGTTTGATACATCTGATTGGCCTCCGCAGTCACATGATTGGTCTCCAGTTTCTAATCATTAAAGATGTTAATGTAAATATTAGATTGATCTCTCTACCTATAGTGGTATAAATTATACATCCATATCATTTATATATATCAACTATCCTTACAACCATCAGACATCAGGTCCCTCTTGAAAATGACATGCCACATCTCAAGGGACTTACTTTTAATCATTTGTATTCAACAGAGACAAATATACAAATAAAGATTGATCGATTGGTCAATTTTATACGCATACTCCTATCACTACCTGGTCCTTCTTTGTTGTATTTGTCAGCCTGCTTTGTGTTTTCATAGTGTAAGCTCACCCCGTGTTACCCCAATCATGAACTTTGGCATCAAGCTCATTCAAGTTTTGAGATGGTCACTGATAATTGATCATTGTCAATGGAGCCCTCTTGGAACATTCAACATGAAATCATGTATTTATAACCCCCGGCCTGCAGCTGCAGCGTCTCTTCTGTATTGGTACTAAAAGCAGAGCATGTGAGGCACGTGCTGATGGCAGCAGCTGCTTGTCACAGTGAATAAATGAATTCATTAACTATTAAAGGGTGAAAATATGGCTTCTGATCATATTTTCTGTCAGTTTTGGGCAGCTTTAAAAGGGAAGTTGTTTCTCTGAATTACAGCTTTGGGGTTCAAGTTTAAAGTGGTAATATTTTACCAAAGACTGCTAGAGTATGTACACAATTACAATGACCAAAAAGCCTCCAGAGTATGCCCACTCCACATTACTCAGACATATAGATACATCTGAGATGCACATTACAGTATTTGATCTTGGGAATAACAGGTTATGGAGAAAGGTAAATGCATAATCTGCAAACATGTGAAATCAGAGATTGATATTGTACCTCAAATGTTATTGATAAATAAAACATGCTGATGGCTTAAAATGGTTCAAATACCAGAAAGCTATTTATGCTGTATAATCTTTAGCTGAAGAGTATCATCTCCTAAGTTCAAAGCTTATTTGTATCTTTAAACAGGAAAATTTGAGCAGTCTGCAGCCATGATTATGTGCAGAGCTTTAGGAGACAGTTCACTATGTGATCTCTTTCATGGGATCAAAAATTTAGCAATTCCCCTGCGCAGTCAAATCCTTACACTTGGTAGACCTCATTATTGTGTGTTTCACAGCAGCCTGTTTTACTAGGTAAAAGGCAGAAACATACTGAAAGTAGGGGTGGGCGATAAGGCAAAAATATCATATCACCATTTTTAAAAATAAAATCACAATCGCGATTTTGTCACGAATCTTTTTTACGTAGAGTTTTCTAGACTAATTTGCATGTTTGACCATTTTTCCCTATGTTTATCATATAAAACATGTAATAGCTTAAAAGAAAAAAAAGACCAGACTGAGCCAAAGAAACTTTCTGAGCAGGTTTTAATTGAAATAGTGCAGATTTTATAAAAATGTGCAATAAATGTAAACATAAAAGGTAATGAACAACAATAAAGTGCACTTTTGAAACATAAAAACTAAACACACCAAATAGCTTATTGAAAAGGGTCAAATAAAAATACAAACTTAACTGGTTATCTCTTAAAGCAGGGCTCCAGTCTTACTTTCTGCATTTGTTGCAATAGTGCACCTAAATTTTTTTTAAGGTGCACCAGCACAAAAATGAGGTGCATCTAATTTCTCAGTGTCACCTTTAACCTCATAAGGTCACCATTTTATCACTCTCCATAACTTTTATATGACATAAATGCTTTAAAACAAGAATAAGATGTAAAGAAATACTTGTCTTTATTTGAAGCAAAATCATATATCAAAAGAAAAACAGAGCGTTTAAAGCGCTTCACTGAATGAAATTCACAAATTTATTTCAGTTATGCCACTTCAGTGTCAGCCTTCATAAAGCTAACATTCTTGGTATCTTCTGTCAGATACTTAAGATGCAGTTATTATGACATGATGTGGAGTCTATTTGACTTTTTCTGAATTGCACATATAAAAATAAAATCCTGTTGCTCCTAAAGTGAACAGAACGGCACATCAGAAGTCATTGCTGAAATATTTGCTGTTTCATTCCGTTTATTCGCATCGCCACTGGTGTGCAAAGGCCTTAAATTTCATTTTATCTCCTGAAGAACTGCTCACAGAGTGGTAATGAATTTTCTTTGGGGGTCGTTCAACCAATCCTTACAGGTGCTCGCAAGCCTGCCTGTTTTATGTGACCCACTAAAACATCTGTGGCGCCGCAGTGGACTGCTTTAAAGAGCCACATTTGTCCCTGATGGGGTACATTAGGCTGTCTGGCTCATATCCAGATATGTGACACTAAAAGCCTTTTTTAGGCAAAGTCTCCATTTGTGGAGAGACTGTGTGTTTAGGTGTGGGTGTTTGTGTGTGTGTGTTTATGCTGATTCGGCAAATGCCACTGTGATGTATTTGTTGGCTAACTATGCAGTGGCATCAGTGATTAATGAATTTAACACTTTTATCATCGCACTTGAAAACAGTCAGGAGGAATATGATTTTATAGCTGCCTCGGTCACTGTTATATTCACCTGCTGTTGTCTATGAACAAGAAGTAGTCCATCTTAGTTTAGTGGTCTTGTAGTTTGGAAAAGAAATGCAGGAATGCACTTGTTTCATTAATCTGATGAAGCTTTCTTTTTTACCAAACTGGCAAGAGCATAAATTGCTGGACCGTTATTATAAGATTTAACCACTTTTCCCCAAAATGAGTAATTTATGCTGTAGGAATGAAAATCTTTGTGTTTTTATGGGGCTGTGTTATTTGAGAAACTTTTTTATTGAACAACACATAAAAGAAGAAGGTTAAAATGAACATTTCATGTGCATTGTAACACTTTTCACTCTTTCACTTTATAACCGAACAAAGGCAGACAGCAGACAGCTGTATGTTTGAAATGTCAGTTCTAGGACAAAAATACCCAGATCCTATACATATCAAAACATAAGACATGCTTTAGTTCTGCAGTTTTTGATTATCTATTTATGTCTTTTTGGTAAGGAGCCTGTCATCTATTTTTGGGCTGAAGATCATTTTGCTTTTTGTTCTCCTCCAGCTTGTGTTGGTTCATGTCTGTTTTCATCCTTTTATGAAAACTTTTAAAGCTGTCGGTGGAACTTAGAGCTGAAAACATGATTTGAATTTCAAAGACCTGACAGAGCACTTTTGTTAATATCTGAAAACGAAAGTTCTCCCGACAAGAAGGAGCCTTCAGAATGAGTCCTCCACAATGACAGACCTCTTAAGTGGGGCACACACAACACAACAATTGGGCTGACGTCCAGCTCCCATCTCTGTTTCCAATCAAGCAGAGGCTTGATTATTTGTAATGGTAATATTTGTGTGCACCAAGGATGGCCCAGCACATCCTTTGTGTTTAAAACATGAATCAGGGCAAAGCCAATTAGGGGGCAAGCTGACTGCAGCAGGAAGCAAATGCAGACATGGCAACAAGAGTAAAGGTCAAAGCATATAGTCCGAAATAAATCACAATGGAGGTCCAACTGGTTGATTTGTGTCCAAAGTGTTACATTAGATAAACTGACAAGGAGAGGAGCTGGACAGATATCACAAGGGTGTTCACAAAAGCTGACTGCTGGTTGCATTTAGCTGTCTGACATTGTTCACCATGTACATATTTCATCACACGCTGCAAACAAAGAGGTGCTACCTGCTTGGTAAGTGGATCTGTTGGTTTGTGTTGTGTTAAGTCCGTCTTTTTGTGGCAAACAGTACACTACAGGAAAAAAAAATAATAAATCTGACATTCTTTTTACTCATGTGTGGGTTCTACAAAAAACAAAATTTGTTAAGATATTAAAATCATTATGTATGTAGAAGGAGTAGGCCTCAATCTAATCCTCAATATTTATTTTTATACTATTCATATATATATATATATATATATATATATATATATATATATATATATAGGTATATATATATATATATATATATATATATATATATATATATATATATATATATATATATATATATATATATATATATATATATATATATATATATATATATATATATATATATATATATAGGTATATATATATACACACACAGAGAGAAATATCCATCCAGGTAGAGACAAACGGACTAAAAGTAATAAAAAAAATATGATAATGATCCACAGTAAATTGATTTATTAAGGGGTTGTGTAATTGATACAACCATGGGCAGAGAGAGCATTCTCATATTACCATTGATACCTGTAATTATTTTAAAATGGAGGGTAAAGATGTTAATTAATACAGCAGCATCTTGTTACACTTCCATTACATTGGGTTTAACTGATCTAAAAGTATGAATTTATACTTAATGATGTCAATTCTGTTGATGTTTGATGTGGTATAGAACACTTGGAGTGGAACAGATAGCAGATCATTCATGATTATCAAGATCATGCTGTGTGCTGTTTGCAGAAACTACCATGTATTTAATTTTGTTGATCTCTCTAAAGTTAACATCAGGGACAGTAAAAGTGTTATTGTAGTTATCTTTTCATTTGTTCTCATTATTGACATCATTACATTCATGTCTATATACCTTTTTCCCAACAGACCTGAAAATGTGATGTTTTCAATAGACCTGAAAATATGGTGTCCGATGACCTCAATAATGAGCTTGAGCTTCTCCTGAGACTTATGAGGTTCCAAACTGGAGACAAACAGCTTGATCACAGCTTCCAGCCATCATAATGAGCTAATTAGCCATCGCGAATACTCTCTGAATCAGCTTCCATTTATACTCTCTTTGATTAACAGAGCCTATCCTCCTTAAACTTTTTGAAAACTGTCACTAACTCAGTAGAAAACTAAAGCTGAACCTACACTCTGACTTCACAGTGACTGTACTCAAGTCATGATGAAATGCCTGCTCATACCATGCAAATGAAAAGTTCTCAGTTTGTGTTCAGTGTGCTGAAATGATGTCCTGAAATCCATACATACCAAATTACAAACATGTTGATTAACAGGGCATTAGAAAGTCGTACAGCGTGCACTCCCACATGCTGATTCTTGTGTATGAGTGAGTCTGCTCTGCTAAAGCAAACCATCTGAAGTTTACCACGGCAAAGTTAACCATACTTAAGCACAGCACACAGCGCTAACACAACACTAAGGATACACGTAAAGTTCAGAAGAGTTAGATTCTGGTGTTGGAAAATAGAATAATTATAGGCCTACTCTGGATGGAGTCAAATCACGACAAAAATTACTCCCACCTGAAAAGGAGATGCTGTCAAAAACAAATGAAAAAAGGATGTTTCAGTAAAATCAAATCCATAGGTGTCACTGAAGTTTTCTCTCTAAACTCTGAGCCTGTGAGTGACTCTTTAAAACACAACATGATCAAGACATAATGGTGCAGTTCAACCACATATGCTGCTGATTTCACGTCATACCATTTGCTTTAATTCTTATCACGCAACAAACTGAAATTTCCGAAAAACAGCTTAAAGGTGTAGTCAGCGATGTGGGAGAAAACGAGTGGAGAGGTTGTTTATAAACAAATTTAGACCCGTCTCTCCCTTCATACCTCACCCCTGGCTTCACCCCAAAAGCTGATGGACGTGCATCGTCATGAAAACGGACGTAGAAACTGACCAACGTAGCTAAGGTAACCCCGACTCGTCAGACAACTTGACTTCCATTATTGATAACATCACAACAACAGTACATTCTGGCAGATTAGACAATAAGATGAATGCCCGACGGCTGTTACTGTTATGTGAAGCACCACAAAGCTAATGTTGCTTACCTATCCAGCAGAAAGATGGCGACATCTGCGTCCGTTTTCAGGTCTTTCAATTGGCGGAGTCCCCTCCACCATCGGAAAGCAACACCGATGTTGACCCTGGTCTTCGCTCTTTCATGGTCATAGCCCTTCTTTTTCACTTTCACTCCTCTGACCTCTTTCTTTTGGGCTGTTTTTCAGCCATTGCTACTGCACCTATTGTATCTCTCTCTTACGCTAACTGCGCACACTATGCAACCTATGACTCCCCCTCCCCCCTCTGTCTGATCTGCGCATGAGTAAGATCGCCCCCTGGATGTGGGGGGGTGTACTCTGTTTTGGTAACTCGGCCCGAGCCACAGTATTTACCTGCTGAAATTCAGAGTCAAGGCTGTGTATTGAAACCGGACTTTTTTTTCAACATGCTGTGACATCTCGTGGATGGAGAGGAGAAATACAGTGAATTTGACAAATAGTGCATTAGATTAGAAGATTAGATGATCGCTGACTACACCTTTAATAGAGTTCAAACAGAGTTGGCATAAAGGTGGATCAGGGGTACTCAGTATGTGAAACTGTGAAGGATTTTAAACATTAGTGATCATGGACATTATTAGTCATCAGAATCAAACATGTAATCCCAAGTTAAGGCAAATCATGACCTTTCAAATAGATTTGCTGAGGAACATTATTAGACATGCTTTAGTCTCATTTAAAACAAATACAATCAAATATTTAAAACACGTTTTGTCACAAAGAGGGTGATTGTTTTCTTCAAATGTCTTTCAGGTCCTAAATTAAAAAATATATTTTGTCAGAAGTTTTTTGAGCCACTCTTTTCTCTCATCATGGCCTCTATCTGCGTTTGAGGGGGTGGGGGGTGAGGCCCTGTCAGGGGAATCAATCAACAGGACCGGAGGAGGGAAGGAATGGCACAGCAGCCATCGCTCATCCACAAAGTTCCACTCTGGTCCTCATGTAACCCTGCAATGCTGAGAGGATTGCGTGACAAGATGGAGAAGAGGAACGATGGGGTCTCTCCATCACATCCAAGGTCCTGTCAGCAAGTGTCAACCACTTTCTTCTCCAGACCTCAATTATACAACATCCTCCCCCCTTGAAGATAGATTCTTGTGACCAGAAATTATCATACTGTTTAGCATAATTATACACACTATAAGGCATCAGTATAAAAAGCCATAATTTTTGCAGTTTTAAATAATACATTGATAGATAAGAGAAGTATTAATGAAGATTCAACATGTCTGAACCATACAACATAGACTTTTCAACACATTGAAAAGTGAGGTTCTTAAATAAGCTGCAGAAAAAAACTGTTTCTGTAATTGCAGTCTAGCATGATTCATTGTATTATCATCTATGGATTCTTGCTTATACACACCCTTAGTGCAGACTTTCAAGGTCACAGGGGTCTCCTGTTCAGCGTTTCCATTTTTTTTGTGTAAGGGTCTGAGTAACACGTTCAAAAGAGATTTTGGCTACAGAGCAGACATCCACCTGAGTATAATGGTGGAACATATCAAGTAAACAGCACAAAACATGATTGAGATACAGCAACAGAGCAACATGTTAAAGGGATAATGCTGTTTTAGGTGAGGTTGCGCAGGGCAATTGCCAATAAAGTAAATGTCCAGCTCTGCCCCTGAGGAGAAACAGCCAGTACAAAGCAGTAGTGGTGTCACCAACAGCCTCATATTCAACCCACTTTTTGAGTAAAATTACACACATAGCTACATTAGCTTGGCTAGATGCTACAATAACATTCTAAGCATTTAACTGTTCTTCAACAAAGGCCCTGGGAAGCCCCTTAAGAACATTTTTGTGATGGAACATGGGGTATGTATCCTTCAAACAGCAAAACGCAGTTTTTTCCTCATCAGCTGTTCAGGTCAATCACCAATTTACTAAAACTGACTCACGGAGTCAAATGGCTTGACTGAGTCAAAATGACATGCCGTTGATGGCATGCCGTTTATGGATACCAGAGGATGTCTTTGTGAACTGGAGAACACAGAGAAAGAACTTGTGCAGATAGTCACAGGCAGGGGCGGAGTGGGACTCATTTTCAGCCCTGGAATTTTGTGCCTCAGACCGGCCTGCTTTATATAATTACCGACTGTACTAAAATAATGTAATTATAACTTTACATGTTAAGTGCACTGTTCTCTAAAGCCAATAATACTAAACAACAAGATTTTTTTCACTGGCAAAATATGCAGGTCTATTGCATCTAACATTCACCTTATTCATTTTCAACTGTGTGCTTTGCTTACCATCTTACTTTTGATGATAAAAAGGGCCACTACTATCATTGGGCACAAAAAGTGGTTATATTAGACCTGATGCTTTCTTGTTCACACACTCTGTTAGAACAGCTCACCTGTTTCTTCAACACTGACAGCAGCAACAGCAGCAATCATTTCCTCACCACTTTCCCCTGTGTCTGCCTCTGACATTAAATCACATTTTAAAAAATAACCAATAGTCAGCCTTCTGATCAATTCAAGTCAATTTCATTATTGTAGTGCTGAATCATCAAGCATCAATTATCTCAGGGCATTTTTCATATAGAGTAGGTCTACAGTATACTCTGATATTAATTCTAATATTCACTCAGTGAACAATCCTACCTGCCCACTCTGCACCTGTGGTGGGCTCATGGCTGGTGCTTGGTGCCACTGCATCTCGCTTCTGAGGGGCTACAAGACAAAGTTTCTCCAGTTATGTGGCGTTGTCGCATCACACGGTGCAAGTTGCATTTTATTTAACATCTTGCCTTACCCGTTTCATCATCATCCTCTGTCCTTTCAGACCGCAAGCTCGTTTTATTAAAAAAGTGGCTATTTTTGCACATTTTGCTGCATCATTTTCAAGCGCTTTCCTCTTTTTAAAACTTACCTTGTCCGGGCCACCCTTGCTCTTTTTATCCATCTTGTCGGCAGCCCAGCACCGTGGCTACTAGCTGGCTCATGGCAGACTCCGACTGGCGGAGCTAATTGTTTTTTTAGCCTGCTTGACGTGTTGTTACGTCAGGATGCCTCTGGAAAAAAAAAGCTGCCGATGGAGACGGCCCACAGGGACAGCGGTAACAGCATGTGAGTAATACTCACTAAGTGCCATGAATGAATACCAAACCAAAAAATTATATTAATATGGACAAATGTATATTAACACTGGCCCTCGCGGCCCAAACATCAGGCCAACCCACCGGGAATCGTCCCTGTCCTCCAGATTAGCCACTCCGGGCATGGTCACAGGTAAAAAGAGGAATGGGAAAACTGTTGTGGAAATTAAAGCTGTGGTCTACGATTTGAAACCGCAGCCTGCCCCCCCTTCCCTCACCTCTCCCCCCCGTGTTCCAAGATCCCGCCCCCAGCTCGTGTCGCCTCGCCTCTTATCAAGCCCCCTCGGACAGAGCTACGAGCGACTAGCACAATATATCAGCAGCAAACTCAATCAAAAACAGCTCAGCTCAACTGAAAGTATCAAACACGACAGACATCCCCCTTATAACACACAGCAGTAGCCATTTCAATTGGACCGGCGGCAATGCGGGTCTGGCGCTGCCAGAGCGGAGCCGAGTGTGGGGGAGGATTTATCTTTCTCAGCCTGTCCTCCCCAGCTCAGCTTACAGTGCTAACGATTAGCGGCTAACAGGCTAACCCGCTCCCCTGCAAGTTATTAGCCCGTGCAGGCACAAACTAACCAGAGTTATTCAGCAGACATCTCCCACTGTAGTAAACAAAGCCATTACCTGATCAACCAGGGGCGAAACGGTCGATGCTGAAGGTCTGACGGCTGGCTGAGGCTATTCGTTAGCCGTTAGCCATTAGCCGTTAGCCCGCTAACAGGCCTCAACCCGCGGGCAGAGCTCCGTTGGGCCCGCGGGAGAGGGAGGCGGCTTCGGTCTTGGCGCTAGGCTTTTCCGGCTCCATGATAGTTCAGTAGCTAACGCTGCTAGCTGCTCACCGGAGGTAGAGGGGAGGAGACGGGACCATGACGCACTACGCATCGCATGACGATGCGTAGTGAGAGAGACAGGGGATTGGATGGACTCACGGACCAACTCACGGACCAATTAATAGTCGCAGGTTCTTAGGTTTGATTGGTCAGCTAGTATGCAGCTTTTCAGCGGATGTACTGAATGGATTATTTTCATTCTTTTTGGTCTTTATACTGTGTAGATAGGACCATAGGACCATAACAGCCTTATAAACGGTGTTATTAATATGTACAAAGCTTCCAAATCGTAGACCATAGCTTTAAGTAGCAGAGTGAGTTGAGTTACCTGGTGGTGTAGGTTCATGAATTGTGAGTCCATGCCTGGAGGCCCATTGCTGTCACCAGTTGACAGAATAACTTTCTTATCTGAGCACAATGTTCTGTCGTTCCTGACGGTGGAATCCTGATGTCCACATTTCAAGAGGCTATGAGGAGCTTCAAAGTAATTACAAAAAAGTCTCACTTTTAGATATATGCCTGATTGAAATACACACTTTAAGATGAGTTTTATAAATGCTATTCCTTAGCTAAGTGGTCAGGTCGGATAGCCGGCCACAAAACTACGATACTAAGTTTTCCAAAAATTGCTTGTTGTCACACATCAAAAACTAACACTACGTAACTAGAAAGAGATACATTACCTTACCTTTGTATCCTGTAAGTTGTTGAAAAAAGAAGTTATAAAGCAATACAGAGTTCTGAGGAAGGTCTTAGCTGCATTTATTAGCAACAAAACAACAAACACACGCTTTGGCTTAGGTCACGTCTTTTGGTGCGTTCCAGTTGCAGTCAGAAGTAGGAATATCCGGGGTGCTGGTTTGGTGGAGTGGGTAGCAACCAGGCACCCCATGTACTTGCTTCTGCCGGTCCAGGTTCGAATCCGGCTTGTGACCAGTTTGCAGAGTGTCTTCCCCTACTCTCTCTCCCCCTTTCACAAGCCTATCCACTGCCTCTCTCCTATCAATAAAGGCACAAAATGCCCCAAAAATACATTAAAAAAAAAAAAAAGAAGTAGGAATATCTGGGTTCCGAGTAGGAAACGGCATCAGGAACACCCCCCCAAGTCGGAATTTCCAACTGGGAACTCGGTGAAACCTCGTCACCCCCGAGTTGATAATTGAAGATGGATGCCCCAGTGTGAACAGTTATTTAGCTCCTGTAAAAATAAATTTATTTGCACTTCTGACTGGGGTGTGTTGCTCTAGATCAGCTGTTTACATAGTATTGTTACACTTATATTTACAAAAATGCTGCCATAGTGATAATAACATTCTTCATGTGATATTTGTGAACAACAACGCAGGGCGTGCTAACAACAGCCTGGTAGATCGGCATGTTTTTTTCCAACTTCAACTGGAACACCGATAAGTCCGAGATGATGTCGCTCCCAGTTCCGAGGTTGCTGGAACGCAGCATTACGACAGTCGCCGCGCGTGCTCATGGGTAGCAGAGTCTTTTTGTAGTAGAGTAATAGATTTGTAGTAGAGTAATAGATTCTCCTCATAGCGCCTTAAAGGCAATAGGCTAAGGCTAAGTCGCATGTCACAGCACAGGAGTTGCCTGTTTTTATACGCGATATTAATAAAGGAGTAACCAATATCAATATTTATGAGAGCTAGATTAATATCAGTTTGTGCTCTTAAGACCGATAACTGACTGCAGTACCTGAACAGCTGATGAGTGCTGGCAGAGGGATACATAACCCATACATGTTATACCTCAAGAGTCACAAACACAGTTGCTTTGTCGAGCAAAGTAAGAAGCTATTGAGAATTCAATTGAAGTGTCTAATTCAGACATCTTGGTGTTTCGTGAATTTTTATCCCTAAAGTGCAATAATTGCGAGGCTCCCAGTAACACCATTGACTGCTATGTATTGCTAACAGGAACAGGGCTGGCCAGGTATTTTACTAGCAATTAGATCTATTGGTGTCATAGGCCTCGAACAACCCCATTTTAACTACTAGAACTGTCTCTGTAAGCACTGGGTCTCTGTTGTTTGTAAAGCAGACTTTGGTGAAATATTGTATTTTTCCACTGTAATGATAAACAAGCTGTGGGTGTCATGGCACCTTGGTCACCAATTTAACTGTAGAAATAACAAAAAACATCTAGAAAACTTTGAGGCATTGTAACTGCTAATCAAAAATATGCATAAGTTAAACTTGTATTTTTGTGATTGACTAGAAAAAGATTTCCCAAGTTTACTTATGCTATACTTTATATTAAAGTTCATATCCTTATTTCAGACCAGTAAGTATTTTATAAACACAAAAATGTGAACATAAGTAGTGTTCAGTTTCACATGCTTTTGTTCCCATCTCCTAGCAAACTGAAAAAGCACAGACCCTTCAACAGCTGCATCATTTATCGATATTGTAATCTGAGAGCAGCCTTTGTATCTAAGTGTCTTGGCAGGTGTCTGTGAGCCCCGGCTGAATACTAACTGCTCATCAGAGATGGTGGCAGGCCAGAGGCCAAAAAGCAGCACAAGCAGCAGCTGTGTCGTGCTCTCCGCAGACCGCAGAGACCCACAGAGCCAGTCACTGCAAACCCAGATCTCACTGCATCGCCACAGAGGACTGTGTCCCCCCTTACTGCCATTTCTCTTCATTATATCCACCCCCTGACAGAAAAGAGTGGAAGACAGCCTGCTGCTGATTGGCTGTTTGCCCAGACAAGAGCCACCTCTACAGGAATCAAAGACAGACCCTCACTCACAACAGGCCAAGCCTAAAAATAGAGCTCTGAGGCATATGAAACATGTCTGAAAACAGCCACCTGATCTCCAAAAAATGATCCACCCAGTCTCCACTACGATGAAAACTTAATGGAAACACTAAAATATAAATGTAAGTCAATTTAAAGATGATGCAAAAATAAAAAATACAAGCATTTATTTTATCCTCTTTTGAATTTTTGGATAATAAGGGATTTTACTGAGAAAAATTTTCATTTGCATTATGAATAAATAAATAATTTTAAATTCAAAGGATTATAAACATTGTACACAATTTCTAACCAGACAGAGCTCTGTGGCTTCATTTGTCTGTGATAGTAGCATCACTACTTCATATGCAAATGAGCCCCTTTTTGATATGAAAAGGCTTGTGTAGTCTTACATGTGCCATGCATATTGGTTTATTTATCCTATTTAGGATGTGAATTAAAGGAGCAAAAAAACCTTGATTTTCCTATTCCCTTTTTCTGTTCAGTTACCTGTTATCTGTGTATATGTGATAAAATTACAAATAAACATGTTGCAAGCATTGTCTACATAAATGTTTGGCCCCACTCTCTGCCAAAATAAAACAAATTAAACAGATAACTATTTAATGATCAAATCAGTAAATTATAAACCATACATGGAGGAATGGATCATTTTGACCCATGTGTGCAAACATGATGTTGTAATCTAAAAACTGGATCCCTAATAAAATGAGAAAAATAAAAATAATCTATCAATCAAACTTTATTTATATAGCACTTTTCCTCCAACATGTGTAACTCAAATTGCAATGATATGTGTTCATCAAAAGCAGATACACAAAGAATACTTGGAATAATTAATCATAAAATGAATTAATTCAAATTGGCATTAAATGGGCAAGGAAATGAATGGGAGTCATTTTTAACCCATGTTGTGCATTAGGGTGCACTTATGATGCCCATCAAAAGGTTAAAGTGAATCAGTTATGACTGTCCATATAAATAAATGCTAACCTCATGTGTATATTTTATAGTATTTTTGAGAGACACCTTAGACAGCTGTAAGGAATGAATATATGATTCAGACTTGACGCGGCTGTGCAGGGAGCTCACACACACTCACACATATTGAAAGCTCCCACAGCAGAGACAGTCAGAATCCTGTTTGTCACAGTATTGTGTGGGTGTTTCGGTTAATTAGTCTACTGCTACTGGCACAATTTAGTTAGATGATTACTTTAACAATAGGACAGTGATTTCAGAAGATAATAAAAGCATTTCCTGAAAATTTTTAGTTCCCAGTACGACAAAAAAAAAAAGAAAACCAACGGAGACTACCTCCTGCATTAATAAGATTGAAGTGAGCCGATGTGCTCTGACAAAAGCACCTCCAAATTTATAAGTATCATTCAAAACTTAGTTTAATGATAACACCATAAATCACGGGTACTATCAATATTATTATCACACAGTGGTGGACAAAGTACTTAACGGCATAGATACTCTTGGTCAAATATTACTCTAATACAAGTGAAAGTTGTTAAGTAAAACTTTTTAAACACTTAAGTGTTAAAGTACATTTACGTTTAAATGTCCACATATGACTGTATTGTTGCAACAGTGAATCTGCAGAACCTAATGACTGAAACAACATAAATGCACTGACCTGCTTATAGAGCCTGCAGGATATAAAGCTTTTAAAATCTGTGATGAAGCCCAAAGAAATGCACATTCAAACATGATTGAACTGACAAAAGCACAACTATTGCTGCATTTAAATATGAGTCATTCTTCATTTAGACAATCTCAGACATAGACTTCAAATGTGACCATGGTTGCTCTGGTGTAGAATCATTGTCTGTATCTGCAGTAGCCACAATTACTGTCAAGACGAAATGTTGAGCAACGTTTAGCTTGATGTTTGCATGCCCAATCTAAGAAGTGCATGCGCCGAATACATATATGGACCTGTACCCCGCAATATTCTTCATGTTATTGCTTTTGGTCTTGTTAAGAGCCAAAATACATATCTAATGGTGTCTTATTTTAGAGGCTGTGAAAGCTAAACTGAGAACAGATGTTCAAGTTCTTAAAGTAAACTCTGCATTTACAGTAAATGCTGCACATACAGTACACTCTGCCGCTGACGTATGTGCTCCATTTTCTTGGAAATGGGTCCTCTACTTAGAAAGACTGAATTTCCAGGAAAGCAGCAAGAGAAATAAGGCCATATTTAGGGCTGATAGAGAAGCCATTTTGAACAAACAGCAGGCTGGGAAAATAAAGAAGAAAATGCTGCATTGTGCATATAAGCAGATAAAGAATCTCTGGACAGCATCAAGTTTATATGAAGGCCTATGGATGGAAAGTACATATTACACGGTTATTTTCAAGAACAAACGTAACTGATTATTAAAACATGGAGGGGTGTGGGATCTTATAGAGACGGACTGGAGCCCCACTCACTGAGGTTAAAAGACAATAACAGTTCTTTCTTCATTTGTGCTTGGGTATCCATACCAGCAACTCTGTGTTTGTTATTGTCCACTCTGTGACTTTAATCAACTTTGCCTTTTCACTTATATTTTGCCTGCCTCTGTGCCTTTTTTAGAACAATAGCATTAATTTGAACTAGATAATTTGTACATTTGTAAAACGGATTTTTGAGCCAACTCTCCAGACATTTTTAAAGAAAATAAGAAGACACTACAGTAGATTGTAATCCGTTCAGATTACTAAAGGTAAACGGTGCTAGTAATGCTAATGTTGGGACACTCTTCTTCATATTCAAAGTGGACTCTGTGTCAGTGTTGCCAACTCCTCAGCATCGGAAGTAGCTTTAGGCCTGCCCAAAAGTAGCTAGAAGTCGCCAGATTTTTTTATTTTTTTTTCCAGCAAATCAAACATACACCCCCAGGCGGTGCGTAGGGGGGGACTCCTGCAAAATTTTTAGTCCCCCCCCCCACAGTTTATGCTCTTGTCGCTGAATGACAAAAGCACAACAGTTTTCAGTCAGATATGTGATATAAGACAAGAAGAGCGAGAGGAAATGCACTAAAGAATGAGAGGGATATGCACAAGACGAGAGGATAGAGGAAATGTACAGAAACAGAGAGAGGAATGAACCGAGGCGATCTGACGAGAGGAGAGCGCAGAGGAGACTGACAGACTGTCGCGTGTCTGTGTGTGTGAGTGAGTCTGTGTTAGCTTGCATACATGTTATGGTATTCAGCCTACTTAAAGCTGGGGTTGACGATTTGATTTAGATACACTTTTTGTAATACTGGTTAAAATGGTCTTTATGACCCGATGGTAATCAACTCATAATGTGTTCTTAAAACAGAGCGTAAAACATCCGCTATCTACAGCAGGAGTAAAACAGGGAAAACCCCAACCAATAATCATGCCGGGATATCTGTTTTGAAACCAATCAAATCCCATCGCTATTCTGCCTGCCTACTGGGCGTGCATTTTCCCTGCGTGCACAGACTCGGTGCGCGTAGCCAAGCTCATACGTATCAGAGTCCGCCGGAGAATGCTTACCTTTCAAGTTCAGTCTTTGAAAACAAGGGAAGCCCCGCCATGAGCCGTCCCACAACCCCAACAAAGCTCCAGTATCCCTCACATTTTAAGACCGATGTACAAGAAATCTAAAATAAACTCTTTGTTTTTCTAAGTTTGTTCTGCTGCTCTAATCTCGCGATAGCTGCCACCAAGACTACTGCAGGTGGACGTTCTCGAGAGGCTTTTTCTTCTTCTTCGGTTTTACGGACGTTGGCATCCATCATTCTGGAGCATTACCGCCCCCTTCAGGCTAGAGACAGAGCTCAGTTTGGAGAGGTAGAGGAATGTTTTTATTATTATATCATCACACGGGAGATTTACGGGAGAATACTGATACAGGAGGACGGCGGGAAAGAGGATAAAATACGGAAAATACGGTAGTTTCATGGCCAAAACGGGAGATTTGACAGCTATGTGGAGAATGTCAGAGGAAATACCTATACCCCGATCAACATCGGCTGTGAGTACTAACTAACTTTACATGTCTGTTTGGTGTTTTCTTACCGCTGACTGAGAAATGACTTGGTGTAGTGTAAAACAAACACATGTGCTGAGGGTTTGAAGTTGAATCAGTCTTCTGGATATATCAGCCGCGCGCGTGCATGTGATGTGAGTGGGGGGGGGGCGGCGTTAGGCGGAGCCCTGAGGAGATGCTACTTTCAAATTCATGCTAGTTTTCCAAAATCCCCAACCCCAACTTTAATGCTTCCATGTACTGTTTTTGGTTTGCTTAACTTGTGTGGTCCTTGCATGGCTTTCACACTCACAGCATACCAAACTTTGGTCTACTTGGTAGCGAAACAGGACCTCCTGTTTCCAGCTGAACCAGAGTTGAGTTCCTTTGCCTTCTCCAGATTTCCAGTGACCCCTAAATCACACAAATTATCTGAAAAAAACAAACCAGATTTTATTTGGTCTGCACCAAATGTTACTTGTGAAAGCAACCTAAAACCACTCTTGCATAGTAATACTAATAGGATCTTCACTTGGAAGATCTTGCGTGATATTGACAAAACCTAAAAGCGCATTTATACTTCAGTTTATTTTGGGTTTTTTTTACATGTGGACAAGACCTCTGTATTCATATAGTCTTGACACATTTCTCTTCACAAACCAAGGGTGTGCTGTTAACATTTTCTCATGTCCTTTCTGTTTCATCAATCCTTTAATAACATGTGTTCAAGCAGGTGTCTTAGAGTAGAGCAGCATTCCTTAACTCTCAATACAGCCTGGGATAAGGGCGCCCTGAGGGTTAGCTAATTTCCTCTACAACAGAATAAAGCCTTGACACCACAGCTGAGGCTGGTCCCTTTCTCTTCCACTGAGTTCAAGGTCCCAGTCCAAAAGCAAGGGTCAAGGTGAGAGACTAAAGACCGCCTGCCTCATACATATGGATGGCAGACGCTCCATCTGCTCCTCAGCAGAATGCAAATACGCAGACATCTTTCTCTGTTCTCTTTTTCTGCCTCAGAGGATCCCAGTGCCAGATCTTACATGGCATCGGTTCCACCTGTTGGGTCTGGTGACACTTTGCAAAATCATAACAGGATGTGAGTCATTTCACATTATTTAAATTCCCTATCCGAACAACAACCCTGCTCACACATTCTCAGGGGATAACAATTAACGTTATTCCTGCTCATGTAGACCAGAGGTAGATACAGAATGTTGTTGATGGATGGGCCTCACTTTTGTCATTTATTTTCTTTACATGTTATTTAACACTTTTTGCGCATAATGAACCACCACATTTTCATTCTGTTCTTTAGGAGCAGTTTACACAGGGCCGAATACGGTCAGATCTGATACGTTTTCATTGCGTTTTGGCCTTGTGTTTACATGGAAACTCTATGCGGATTGCCCGAAAACGGAAACTTTTGAAAACAGGCTCCAGAGTTCAGAGTTTCCAAAACACTCTCCATGCAGCTCCGTGTAAACCTGAATCAGAGCGCTTCAGGGTGAAACGTCGATGTCACCGCAGTACTCTTTCTCATGAAGGCTGCGCGCACATACCCGGAACAACAACAGCTTTGGCCATCTACAGAGTTACCATGCTTGGTTTGTTATCCTGACAAAACTATCCAGACAGATTTGTTGTTCAGAATTTGTTGTTGTGAAAAGTTTTTCTTCTTCGTACATTTATTGTAGCAGCGCTGCCTCTCTTCAAACCGACACCGCCATCTGCTGAACCGGCATGCACACTACAGTGGTTTTATTCATCTCCAGTGTCTCCATCTGAACGTGGATCGACTTGAAAGCGCAAAGGAAAAATCTTTGTGTTTTTATGTCAGAGAGTGTCCGTGTAAATGAAGCCTGAGACATACCTTGACTAAATATCTTATCAAAACGCAAAAAGACAGTATAGCAGTGAGTTTATGCCGTAAATATTTTTTGTAACTTGTTAACACTACAGTAACACAAGAATAGTGAAACCAGCTTGCTACAAAAGCCAGAATACTTTTCTTCTATTACACAAATTAACCAAAAACCTAATTTTACATGTAAGATGGTCTTCCCCCTTTAAGAAGGATCCCTGCATTTTTCAAAACAATGAATTCTATTGAGAAAAAAAATCCAATCCTACCAAAAATTAAATAATTTTTTGTGTTAATTTACTTTTTATTTAATTGTCTATTATTATTTTCACTACTCTGATTGAGTTGGCCTCGTGTCAATGCGATTAGGCCTGTAAACATCCCACAGATCGGCCCCTGCATCATTTCATCGCTGCTCTTTATCATATACAAAATTACTAAGCTGGAACTGACTGCCATTTTCTATTCACAAATACTTTTTTCTTCTGTACAAAAACACTTTTACTTTGAGGCTACATACTCCAACTTGTTGAAGCAGTAAAAGGAGGAGAAGTAGTTTGAGGCTATGTATGTTGTTTGTTAGACCTCAATACACCCTCTTTATGATAGTGTTTTTTTACTTTTCTATTCTAAGAGTTTTATTTAGCCCACTTGGTGACCAAATTTGCCCATCCTAAGCTAAGCACCACATAGGCATGAGGTACCTCTTGAAAATGGGATGTCACATCTCTAGAGGTCTTTAATACATTTATATTCAACAGAGACAAATATGGTATGGAGGCACTTGTAGTCGGGGCACCCATGAGTTCGTCATTCTATGAATTCTTGTTTTCAGTAAGAATAGCATTGATTATACTTCTATAAAATCCGCACCACAACTGTTTAGACATGAGAACCCTCCCGAAAATGAGATGTACCATCTCAGGAGGCTACCCTCCAGTAAATCAGACGACAGGTCTATGGTTCATGGATTTGTCTCTAAGGGCGTTTTCACATTGGGTCCACTTGTTTCGAACTGTACTGTGGCGCGGTTCGCCCCCTCAGCCCGCTGGCTTGCATACACACTTGCAACATCGAACCGTGGCTGAACCCACTTGTGTATTTACTCAGTTTGAAACAGCAGGGGGCGATATGCATGTAACTGGTTACCAAACCTGCTACAGAGGAGAACGAAGAAGAGGCTACCATGGTAACCATTTCCTACACCAGACAACATATGTTTACGTTTTGCTCTCTTCTACATTTTCCTTCAAGTGTGTTTTTTATCATGTTTAAGACGGCATCAGCGACCTTCTGGACCCTCGTAAATCATCATAATCCTCAACCAGAATAATCAAATCGACAAATTGAGTAAGCAAAAGATTAAATCGTGGGGTTAACAGGAAGTAATGCATCAAAAGTAGATTGGTTCGGACCACTTTGTTTCACACCAGTGAAACCGCACCAAATGTCGGCAGATGGAGCGGATCGAGACCACCCCTTCATGGAGGTCTCGGACCGGCTGATTTGGTGCGCACCAAAGTGCAGTGGTTGCATTCACATTGACACTAACGTACCAAAACCTGGGCCAAACTTCTTTGGTGCACACTAAATATGGTTGGTGTGAAAACACCCTAACTTAAAATTCTTACTTTAGTCCACTTGTCTCCCCTTACCTCCCTTCCTTTGCCCACACACCCAACACAACATCGTGTGGATTTGCTGTTCATCATGAGACTGGGATCCACATTCAAGATTTCTTGCAGCTTCACAGAAGGTTTTTTCTTGCCGCCATGATGGAAGGATTCATGATTGGCTATATGGATTCATGTTGGGTGTTGGATGTATGTATTTGTATATATATATGTATATGTGTATTTTTATATGTATATATGTATCTATGCATATATGTAAAATGAAGAGCTTTATGCTCTTTTGTAAAGTGTCTTGAGATAACACTTGTTATGAATTGGCGCTATACAAATAAAGATTTCAATTGACTGATTGATTGACTGAAGCTAGAGGCTTACCATTGAGGACATCATGAACACAATGACTAACTTATTAATCATGAAGACTGAAATACCTTCATTATAGCACTTAGTAATGAAAGAAGTCTTGCATGAGATGCCGTCAGAATATTTGTGTTACTGTTATTTCATCCTGAATGCATGTTTAAATTCATGATCAATTGTGAACCCTATACCTAAGCATTACTATAAAACAACTACTTATAAAAGTGGTATTTATTTTAGAAATAATCATAAAATGAAGACATTTTAGAAGTAATTACCAAGAGATTGCCCTTGGATATTGCTTATCCTTACACACAGCAGTCTGACTCCTCTTTCCTCGTCCCAGTGGGTGCTCAGGATATTCACAGCTACACCCTCCCACTTGTACAACAGCTAAATCAGAGTAGACCATGCCAGATTAAGAGTTAGCTTTTGATCTGTCTTTGGGGTCCTATGTTGGAATCTATGAATTTCAATGGTGTTGGATTTTCTACGTTCCCTTGCTCTTGACTTCCCCCTATAAATCCATCTGAGTGAGCAGCTGACCTCTCTCTCATGCTTGACGTGCTCTGCGGGCAGCATGTAGCATCCTTCAGAGAGTTCATGTTTGGTTACCAGGCAGATGTTATTAATATTTAAAGGCGGTTTTCCTGCGCATGTTGTGGTGTTAATTCACTTCTTCAGTGGCGCAAATGTGACTGGCTCTCATGGGACAAGAGAGTAGACTCCTACAGATGCAGGATCTTTGTTCTGCCACCATCACAAACAGTTGACAGACGACAGAGAAATCCTCTTACTTGGTGTTTGCTAATTCATATTCCGAAGCAGCAGGTCATGTGCATTAGTCTGCAGCCTTTTGGAGGCATGTAAGGGAGAGGGCTTTTTGTGCTCAAGATAAAAGTCTGGATTATCACTCACAGGTGAAGTCAAAAAGGTTCATATCCACGCCTGAGGATGCGTGACTACAGCTGAAGAGGGAAGTGAGTGAGTAATGAAACACCTCTCATACGTGGGGAGCAGGCTGCTACACGGAGGAGGAGGGAGGTGAAAAAAACAGGATGGAAATAAAACAAGTGTGAAAGTGATCAGACAGTCTAAAACATATGACGTTACCAAATCTGCCTAGCAACTACTTTGTTAAGCAGTCATTACCTGACTGACCTGACAAAGCTTGGCTCCTCACTCTAAAATTCTTTTTTTTCCCCCCTTGTCTGCATTATCTTTTCAGCTGGGCACTGTGTCCAGTGGCAGCGTTGGAAAGACCAATGCATTTTTTTCTAGCAGTGAGAGATAAGTAAAAATGATTCACTGCTACAGTGACCATCACCAGCCCTCCCTGTAGGCTTCTCCATCAAATCAAACTTTATTTAACCCCTGATGTGAGCTGAAGGGGAGGGCCGTGCCACACTACAGTGTGAAAGGAGGGGAAACAGTGACAGACAGGACAAGACAAGACAACAGGGAGGAGGACAAACAGGTCGTGCAAATATTTTGAGATAGCAGTCCAAGTGCTGTGCTGATTTTAGTCCATACCGGAAGTAAAGGCTGCAAGAAACCAGGGACACCAGAGATGTGAGACTTGATAGTAGGGGGTGGACCCACTGAGGAGCATGCATCACAAGACGTGACAAGATGTGTAGGAGTGCCCAACTCAGCATATTCTGACGGGACCAATTATTTCTTTATAGTTAGTCTCAACAGGAGCTTGAGTATCTGTACACACATGCATGTGAGGTGGTCACCGACTACTCAAGAAGCCGCCCATACCCAGGAAGACCACAGCCAAGGGCTCCCCAAGAGCCACTCTAAAATTCTGACCCTCAACTAGTTTTGATTTGTTTGTCACCTGAATTTAGTCCAGTGTTTCAATATAGGGTAAAGCAATGACTAGCAATTGACATCAGTGGAAAGAAAAGTGCTGGGTTTTTGGTCATTTTACGCTCCCCTGATTATTATTTTTTCCTATGTATAGTATTGTGTTTTTGTTATTTATTTTGTATGTGTTTTTTATATTTACATTAGTTTCTGCACTGTTTGACTGTTAGCTGGTCTGATACTTTCATTCGTCTTTGATATTTTTTCATTGTACTTTAAGTGTTATACATGTCATGTATATTGTGTATGTTATTATTGTAAGTACTTTGTTATTCTTGCAGCTGCCTATCTTAGCCAAGACACTCTTGAAAAAGTGATTTATGAGTTTATTTTCCTGGTAAACTAAAGGTTAAATAAATAAAAAAAAATGTGTAAAAATAACACCAAAAATTGGCTAAATGGGACTCAGAATGATATATTATGTCATCTATTTGTGTCTAAATCTATGGACTTAACTATTTTAATAATTTGTTGTAAAACCAGTCATTGTAATCGGACTCTGGGTAGAAACTATATGGTGAGAGTTCTCATTTCCTGCACATGCCCCTGCATCCATATCATGGTGCGTGATATTAAACAACATTATGTAAAATAACCTGATAAGCAGATCAAAATCACACATGCAGTCTTGAAAAAAGACATCTGTTCCAGAGTTATTTCCATTATAAGGAAGAGATGACTTCAAAACTGTTTTAGCCGGATTTTTGACTGCTGACCTTGAACTGTTGTTAGGTCATCCATGGGCCAAAGTAGACACCTATGAACCTTTAAAATCTAATTTTTTGGTCCTTGAGACAGAGCAGATATTTGTGCAAAGTCTCTTTAACAGCTTTTCAAATATGTTCACAAGCTGAGCCGACCACAAGACACCTGACATTCACCTATGGCCTGTAATATCGAAGCACATCATCCTTGAATCAAAGTTTCAGGAAATCCCTTAAAGACTTCCTGAGATATCGTGTTCCCAGTGTTTGACCTGTATAGAGGAAGATATATTGTGTACATATGAACAACCTGAAATGATCAGTTTGACGCTACTCAAGCTATAGATTTTTCCTAATCATGTTTCTATCCTTGTGATTTTAATTTTAGGTATTTTAAAATAATTATTTGAAGAATTAGCTGCAACAACCACAGATTTAGAGATGATTTTAACAACTGCTCAAATGATTATTTAATTAAGAAAATTATTTTTGGTAATCATGGTAGTTATAGTTGGGCAACTGGTAAATTGATGATTCTAAAATGAGAATAGATGTTGAATGATATTGCTGATGCTTGCTGGAGCAGCTGGAGCCAGGGGGGTCAATCGCAGCATGTCGTCCATGTTGGTTATTATGATAACAGTAATTCATGTGTAATTTTACAGAACATTCCATGTTTTATAATAGATTGCTAACTCTGAAATTAAAACCAGCAATGTTGCTGATAATGGACTCAAAATAAGTAAAGGGCTAACTATAAGTATCTTGGAGTTTAACAACCACAGCTAAACTTGCTGTTAGATGTCTTGGTGCCACAAAGTAAAAAATATACGTACCTAAAAGTCCATACTCTGAGGGGCTAACACATGAAAAAACATCATAAAACATTGAATTCATTATCACAATTACTAGTCTATGACAGATTGTAAACATGAGAGAAAAGACCAATACCGTAACAGCATAAATAAGCTAAATCACAATCATATTAAAGAACAAATTGATCCCTGAACTCATTTGAAATCAGATTTCACCATCAGGTTGTAACATTTTAACCTCTGTTTTAAAGGAGAACTTGATGATAAACAGATAGGCAGCTACTGGAATATGCCCTGTATAATGGTAAGAGCTTTAAGGTTACAGGAAAAGAGAGGTTGCTGGTCTGCTCTTGCATATGTGGGATCTCTCCAGGCACTCCAGCTCCCTCCCACAGAACAGAAACATACCTCTTGGGTTGATTGACTCATGAGTGTAGTGTGAGAGTGAATACTTGTCTGTCTCTCTATGTGGCCCTGCAATTGGTTGGTGGCATGTTCAGGATGAACCCATTGCCCAGTGTCAGCTGAGATAGGCTCCAGCCCCACTGACCCCAAAAGGGATGAGCAGAATAGAAAATGGATGGATATATGGATATATATATATTTTTTTTTTTTTTTACTTTTTTAAGGGTAAAACTTAAGGAATAAAGCTTTCATAAAATGTTGACACTCTCATGGGTAAACCCTGAAAGAAGACTGAAAACATTAGAGTTTTGCACAGTTTGTACTTTAATAACCAAAGCAAATTGGTGTGCCAAACAAACGGAGGTTTGGGAGGGTGCTGTGCTGAGACCACTGCCTGAGAGCTGCTGTGAGAGAGTCTCATTCTGCTCCTGCCTCCTCCCAGCTGCATCACTTGGCTTGTGCTCAACTCTCTGGCAGTTGTCCTGATAGCCTAACCTCCAACAGGCTGGGCTGAAAAATGCCACATCACATTGGGCCTGACTGTGCCCAGGTCTGGTCCTGGATCTACCTGTTATGACATCATCCCTTCTCCAAAGTCTTCCATGCTATCTTAACAGGATGTCTCCATTTTGTTAATTTAATTGTTGCGCTCTCTGTTTATATGTCTGCTAGTAAAAAAAAATCTATCTATCTATCTATCTATCTATCTATCTATCTATCTATCTATCTATCTATCTATCTATCTATCTATCTATCTATCTATCTATCTATCTATCTATCTATCTATCTATCTGAATAGATCATGGTCATCTGCATAACATCATCATGACGAGTGATTATTTGAGATACTATTGGTCCACAGCCCCTCTACTCATTGTTCCCAGGCCAGACCTCTGGCATCAAGAAGACATTTTTCTAGAGCACTGCAGCTCACTGGATATTATCTGTTTTTAGGACCATTCTGTGTAAACCGCTAAGATAGCTGTGCATTACAATCTCAGTTGATCAGGAGTTTCTAAAATACTTAGACCAGCCAGTCTGGCACCAACAACCATATCATAAATAAATAACTAGGTCTGCTTCCTTCTCCATTTTGATGCTCAGTTTGAACAGGCCCTCTTGACCATGTCTACATAAGCAATTCAGTGAGTTGCTGTCATGTGGTTGTCTTATTAGCTGCATGCTTTAATGTGCAGTAAATGATCTTCTATACTCCTCAAATAAAGTTTGGAAATGTCATTTCAATCTATTATGTATCCCCCTTCAATAACACTTAGCTGTGCTGCTTATTCCACGAATACATAATCCTTAGAAGTTGTACCTCATTGCAAAGGTGACTATTCAGGCATTCAAACATTCTAATATACAATACTGTTGAGGAGTATATATATATATATATATATATATATACATACATATATATATATATATATATATATATATATATATATATATATATATATATATATATATATCTATATATACATACATATATATGTATGTGTGTTTGTATGTATACTCTATATATATATATATATATATATATATATATATATATATATATATATATATATATATATATATATATATATATATATATATATATATATATATATATATATATATACTGTATAGATACATATATGTGTGTGTGTATGTGTTTATAGTACATATATAAGTTGTATGTTCCAGAACAATTCTATCTCAAGCAACTGTTCAGTTATTTAACAATATCCAAACCATGCAAAGATGTGCCCCCTCACCTTTTTCCACAATCTTACAGAGAAGACACATAATAATAGTCAGAAATAAAATCTGCTATGTTTCTCTGAAAATGTCTGACTGCCTTAAATTTAAATCAAGCAGAGCTGTAGTACAAGTATAAACATTCAAAAATCGATAGATAAGTATACTTTAATATGACATCCCTGTTGGGCACAGACCTATCTTTATTTTTAATATATTTAACAGTGCAGTTGTTTACCATCTTCCACGTTGATGGTGAGTTTTAGTAAAACAAATCAAAGTAAAATCAGGACAATTTCCACTCAGTGGCAGAGCTATTATTTTTCTAATTTTCTGAAAAGTAACAGTTAATAATCACAAGTTCATCTATTTGGTAGAGCTCAATTATTTCATCAGTTTAAGAAGTTGAAAATCATAAATGATCATAGTTGCTGCAAGTGCCCAATAGGGAAAAAGAAAAACAAAAAGTTTCCATGTTTCTTTTTTGGTGTGATGGCACAAGAATTATTTTCAAAAACTTTTTTTCAGACCTTAATGAAGAAAGTTTATTGAAAAAACAAAGCTCTCAATAGCATTTGTGCTGTCTTAATCAACCAAACATTTCCAGCTAAGTGCTTTGGGACCAGTTTTTGTGAGCCATTCCTTCTAAGAACATGATTACCATAACATGAACCTCTTTACCCCTGAGATGAACAGAAGACATGTTCAGGATTAAGGGAATGTACCTGGGCTGTTTCTTTGAATTCATGGCAAGAAAACTGAAAGAGGATTAAATTTCAAAGAGTGTCCAAACAAACCTAAATGAATGATGTCTGATTATCTCATTCTGTCTCAGTGAAACAAACGCATGTAAAGTGCTGAATGTGCTTTGAATGAATGTCATATCAGTACTGAGAGACCCACTGTAAGCTCCGAGGTGTCCCCCCCCCTCAGCGATAATGCCATGTTGCACCCTCCACCCACCCACGCACCCACCCCCTCACCCCTCACCCCGCCGCCCTCTGCTGTCTTTGTTCTCATCACAACAAGCCCGGAGCAGATGGTGCTCTGCTTTGCTTGGCCGACAGTGACAGGCAGGAGCTCTCAGCCAATGGCCTGCCGGGGAATCAGCTGACTGGTCTGGACAGCGCCAGGTGTTTTTATCATTTTTTTCCTCCTCCATCTGTGGGAGGAGCAGGGCGGGCGGAGGACCACGACGGAGACAAACCGGTCTATGTTGGTGTTGCAGCAGGTTGGAGATCACTGCAGAGCGCGCACCATGCGTCTCTCTCCTCCGAGGCGCCCTGGGACTGATCACTGATCGGATACACAAGCGACAACAAAGCGGCGCAAACAGGCACCAGCTGAAGCCCCAGGATACCCCCTCAGCCTGGCACAATAACACTGATCCTATTTGTTATTGTGTGCTGACGCCGAGGCGACAGGCTTTCTAGGTAAAGGACCTGTGTGCTTGGGAACAAGACTGGAATGCCAACAAGGTGAGTCCCCTCAGGCTGGAGATGACTTAGTGTTCACTGGTTAAGACTCTGACTGTTTTCATAGGAAACTGCTTCAATACACGTGAATAGACCCTATTATGATTCGGTTCGGGCTGTCTTTAGAGTGCTTACCTGTACTTAATGGGTGTTTTATATGTTTACCTGTACAGAGCATGCACTGGGGTACACTAAAGATGCAGACACACTCAAGGGCATTATGTATTTTCTTGTAAACGCAGCCTGATTTGATCCATCGATCCAGGATGAATACAAATTTGTCTCCACAAATCAAATCATCTTGAAGTTGATTTGATAGAACTGATCAATAGTACGCACTGATGCGTCCAGTGCTATCGCACAAAACCCTAACTTTGATGTGGCTGCGGTACTTGCCATGTCAGGAGGAGCTGCATGCACCGCGCGACGCTGCGTAAATGTGATTTGCATATTAATGTTAAAGTATGTCGGCAGATGTCTCTTTGCCTCCGTCTCAAGCCAGAAGTCGCTGAATCCTCTCCGAGGGGGCGATGACAGGGCCCTCTGTAGAAGATTAGGTAGAAGAATGGGGCTGAATTGGCAGGGGGTCTATTGTGGCTCTCAAACGTCGCTTCTGTGGCTGCAGCTGTTGCGCTTTTGTGATGGAGACTGCTGACTGCATCACTAAACTTTAGACACACTGATAGATGCAGGCCTCAGGGGGGATGAAACCTTCTTTTTTTAAATGGTTCAGGATTTTTTAAGTGGGTCTAAATGAGGTACATGTCAAAAGTGTATACTGACCGGCCACTTTATTAGGTACACCTTGCTAGTACCCCTCTTGAATTCAGATCTGCCTGATTTCTTGGTGTCATTAGATTCAACAAGGTGCTGAAACATTCCTCAGAGATTCTGCTCCATATTGCCATGATCTCACCACACACTTGCTCTGGATTTGTCTGCTGCACATCCACATTATGGATCTCCCATTTCACCACAATCCAAAAGTGCTCTATTGGATTGTGATCTGGTAACAATGGAGGCCACTGGACTCACCATCACGTTTGAGAAACCAGTTTGGGATGATTAAAGCTGTGTGACTTGATGCGTTATCCTGCAGGAGGTAGCCATCAGAAGATGGTACACTGTATTCACAGAGGGAGTCAGCAGCAGTAGGTAGATTGTGGTGTTTGAGTAATGCTCATTTGGTACCAAGGTGCCCAAAGTGTGCCAAGAAAATATCCCCCAAACTGTGACACCACCACCACCACTCTGAGCTGTTGATACAACGCAGGATGGATCAATGCTTTTGTGTTGTTTCTGCCAAATTCTGCCTCAATCCCCTGAATATCACAGCACAAATTAAGACGCATCAGACCAGACAATAAAATATTTTAGTGAGCCAATGTAAATTATAGACACAATTTCCTTTTCTTAGCTAACAGGAGTGGTATCTGAGGTGACCTTCTACTGCTATAGCTCATCTGCTTCATTATTCAACAGGTTGTGTGGTGAGAGATCTTCTGCATAGCATGATTGTAAAGAATGGTAATTTGAGTTCTTGTTGCATTTCTATCATCTCAAACTCAAATTCTCCTCTGACATCGACAAGACCTTTTTGCCCTGAGAAGTGCTGCTCATTGGACATTCTCTCATATTTGGACCATTCTCTGCAAACCCTATGGCTGTGCATGATATCCTTGTATAACAGCAGTTTCTGAAACACTCAGACCAGCAAGTCTGGCACCTTAAATCGCTCTTCTCCATTCTGTTGCTTGGATGAACTCTTGTCCATGACTACATGGCTTAATTGAGATTCTACAATGTCATTGGCTGGTTAGTAATTTGAATTAGCAAGCAGTTGCACAGATGAAACTGATAAAGTGGGCAGTGTTTGTGTATTAGCCACAGTGATCACACCCTGTTGCTGTAAGGAGAGAGCCCTCACAGAAATCACAGTTTTGCTGCAGATTGGGGCCAAAAGCACCAAGAAACTTTGTGATTTTAAGTGAAAACCAACTTCAGAAAGTGAATTGGGGTGATTGCACATGTACAGACTGCATTAAAAATATCCCCAGGCTTTACTTTTCCGTTGCCAAGCCTCTTTTTTCCTGTTTATACAGTGCATTAGCATTGGTTTTTAAGGCAATCAGATACCAAGTGATTGTCCTTATTGCTTCATGTAGACGTGTCTCGATGAATGCTGAAAGCAAAGCTGATTAATATCAGATATCACAAACTGCACCCAGAGCTGGTCTGGTTTGGTTTCATCTGCACTGACTTTGTTGTGTAGACTTAACCTTTACTGAGTAGGGAAGCTAACGTGATCTGCAGCAGTCTGTAAAGGTTTCTGTCTGTCAGTATCACACTGTGGATGTATTAGATTCAAATCTTGACTTCTGTCATCTCATCCAGGTCACTTCTTACATCCCATGACCTAAACAGTTAAAAATAAAGCTGTTGCTGCTCACATTTTCCCCGTATAATTAGTTTTATCTTGGTATGTTTTTCCTGGAATTGTCCATTAAATAAAAAAAATGCATCAAGAACGTCATAAAGTGACACACAGTGAAAAATTCAAAGACTACTGTGTACTTTGGTACTGCATATGAAGAGATTGTGAATAATATGACTGCCAAATGGCTGTTATTCTGTTATTTCTTATTGTTTTCTGGTGGGTGGCAAATATCATGTAAGGTGCATCACTGCCACCCAATGGGCCAAAGTGTAGGCCAAGGTAAATATTTAAACAACACAAAACTATTTAAACACATATACATGTAAACATTAAGGATTTTTGATTGTGCTCTTGTTCATAAGTGTCCCAGCTAAGGGCTAGGCCTGCTAAAATAGCACAAATTTACCCTGTGAAATTTTTTTTATTAGTGATTTATTTTTAATTTCATGAATTTCACAATTGAATATTCACATGACAGATGTGTTATATCCATGTAACATCAGAAATGTAGCTTTGCAGATATGTTATTAACTCTACATTTGTGTTGTGGGAACTGAAGCAGGGTATGGTTGGATGGTTTCTGATCATTTTCACAAAGTGATATGGCATCTGGATATGTTTGATATACTGCAAATTTCACAATGTTTTATATTGTTTAACACATTTTGGCACGATCGCTAACAGTAAAAAGAAAAAAAACACAGAAAACTAAAAACTTCAAGGTAACTGTCTGCACTAGATTTTAGTTTGTCTCAAAACTCAAATTTTGAGTTGAAGAACAACTATTTGAAATTAAGAAAATTCATGCGGTGGGATTTTTAACAGACCATTTGCAGCAGGTTTTATTGTGCATTCCTTCTTACCATTGCAATTGCAATCAGTTATATTTGTATGTACGGTCAGAATTTGGCCTGACCTTAAGCTAACCGTTTTTAGTTTTATGAACTTAGGTAGAAAAAAAAAATAGCTCAACATTACATTAAAACTTAACAAGGATATTGAGATTACTTTGATGAAGTGCACAACACAACTAAAGATATTTTGTTTTGTCTCCTGAAAATATATTGACGAGAGTGATTTTTAGTTTTCATTATTATAGTGTACATTCTGCAAGTGTAGTACTGTATGTGGTTTCAAAAGCAGCACCAATCTTAAATGTTTCATCTCTTCATCTACCCCTACTGCTATTATTAAACCAGTGGGGATTGTTCTTCATTGTCTATCTAAATGATGAGGCACTCTCAAAGGCTTGATGAGCAATACTGCCACCTGCTGAGGGGAAAAGAAAAAAATGTTCAAGTTGTTATTTTCTCTGCCAAGGTGGATATGTTTTTGTCCGTCTGTTTGCTTGTATGCTCGCAAGATTAAAAAAAAAAGTTTACAAAAAAACTTCTGAAAGGATTTTGCAGAAATTTACAGGAGATGTTGGTAACGGCCCACCTTGAAAATAAATAGATTTTGGTGGTGATCCAGATGACCACTTTTAGCTACCAATTGTTTTTGTTCATAACTTTTTAACTAATTATGGTATCAACATGATTCAGAGTGCTAGGTGTGGCTTTTCAGGGTCAAGAAATCATATTATGATGGTAACTTTATCATGGAACCGTTGCTTTTAGAGGTAACAGCAATATGTGAGCTACTTCGGTGGAGGTTTGCGATCTCTGAGTGCTGTCTAGTTTAGAAAACAAGTGCATTGGTCAATTCCAATTGCATGGGTCACTGAATGCTAATGCACAGTCCCAGGTAGCTTTTAATCTAATTGCCTCCAAAAATGTGCTGATGTGTTGTAATATACAGGGCCATTGTTCTGGCACTACTTCAACAAACAAAATGGCACACAGATTCTTTCACTTGAAGTAAAGTACATCCAAAACAGAATGGTTTACAATCAACCTATTTTACATCTGCCAAGGAGATAATGTTGTTGTAAGAGTTTGTGAAAAGGGAGTATGGGCTATATGGCAAAGTAGTGATTAGCTTGTGGTGTGGTGGTGATCTGAAATCAGATGCAAATACTGGATTTTTTTAGGCTTGTTAACAAAGTGAGATCAGACAGTTTTCCTCATTTTTGGCAATTACACCCTTGGCAGTGTTGGAAATGCCTTGTTGGAGGTTTGTGCTTTGTTTGTCAGTCTATTAACAGGATAACTGGAAAAGATATTGAACAGATTTTAAAGACATTTTTAGACAGTGGTATTCATGCCACAGAGAAAAAGTGGTTCAATTTTGGTAGTGATCTGAATGCCTTATGTTTCTCAGACTTCTGTCTTTTTCTTTGTTTGGTTGTTTTTTCTAAGTTTGTTTTTAAAATTAAATTCGGCAAATCTCTCAAAACTCTTGGACCCGTGTTCAGCACAGTTCAGCCTAACCTCTGCGTCTCTTTACAGGAGCAGAGTGGATCAGAGTCACTGTGGCTGGTGAATTTACTACTGACACAAACCCCAGACAGACCCTTTTTTTTTTTTTTTTTTTAAAGTACTAACTCTTCATTGTTTAACTGTGATACCATACCTGTCATGGAGAGTAAATACTTAAGCCTTAAAATCAATACAGTTGCCTATCTTGGACATAAATATGATCTGTCCAAGTCTGCTAAAAATAAATGCTCCACCACTCCCACATTCATTATTTTGAAAAATATTATTTATTTACTTATTAAAACAACAACAGTATGTCATCAAACTAGTTATTAAATAGTTGAAAATCTGAAAATAATTCAATGTTTTGTTGTATTTCCCAGAAATGATATTGTATGACGAAATATTTGAGCCTTTACAGACTTGCAGGTGACTGTTTTTGTCCATAATAATGTTGAAGGGTAGTTTATTTCTGACTGCATAAAAGTTAAAAGATATCAATAGCCTGTGTCATTGCTATGGAAATATCCAAATCTGTGTTCAAAACAAACCCCTAGCCCTTCAACATTCATTTTGATTAAAAAATAACCCTTTTGTGTTTTTTTTTTCACAAATGGTGACACTGTTTTATCAGACTGCCAAATACTAGCCAAGTTAATTAAAAATAATTGAACATTTGGTAGTTATGATTAGAACTGACGTTGATAAAAACACCAAAAAAAGTCTATAACAATTTAAAAAAATCTCGATGAATTTAAAGCAGTTTTTGGAGGCTGACACACTTCTCGGGATTAAACTGAAGAACAGAGCGGGTCAGGATCACCTGGTTGAATGTTTCTCTCTCGTACGAAATTTAGGACATATTTTTCTCCAAGCTTGATAAAGATAAGAAAGCCTGGCATGTATGTTAGAGCAGGTGTGTGCCTGGTGGGGAGGGAGTGTTGAAGAAGATCTCACTGCTTGGAGGGGGGGGGGGCAAAAGGCTTAAATCCCAATCCCACCTCACCAACCACCACCAATATTTGCTCCCAAGGGTAACGTTGGGGGTGGGGTTGAGAGGGTTAGGTTATTGAGCTTAGCGTGCACCATTATTCTTAGAAGAAGAGCTGAGGCATTAACCCTTTGTCCTCTAGTATCAGGTCTTAGAAACAGTAACTGTTCAGCCCTCTATCATCTCAAAAAACATCGATGTGTGCGCTGCTGTCCCGTGCAGGAAATCCTTATGGCGAGGCAGAGTGCATGTGTGGATGTGTCAGAGTCATCCTTTGTGGTATTAAATTCAGGAGTTAAATAGGGAAAAGTTACTTTTAAATGAAACTATTATCCTTTTTTTATATTTGCTGTGTGTTTGTCTCCTTTAACCATAGTACTCCAGACCTTGAGCTCACAGAATCAAACCAATCAGTGTTTTAAGAGGTTGAAGTCCTTCATCCATCTAATGTCTCTCCTCTTCAATAAGATCCTTTGCTCTCTGGTTGAAGGTGAAGCAGTTTGAGAGGTGTAACAATCAAGCTGCTGTACAATCAATACCTCAAGTGTTGCTGATGACCTATTGGCCCCTTTGTTTCCAGCCAAGGAAGTCTCAACAAGAATATTGAGTCTGAGACACCATTACCTAATCACATAAACACACTTATGCCACCTGAAAAGTACTCCTCTAATTGCTCATGCACTTAATGTTGTATATTTGTTAAAGCGATATAACCCTTTAACTACCTGCTCATCAATAACAACATGTATATTTAATGTTTTAAAAAACAGAAGAAATAATATCATTGTTTGCTTCCATTAACATTTAAGAAAGCAGAGACAAACCAATAACCAGATATTTTCTTGGTGTGGCACTTAAAGGTTTAAAAAAGCTAACAGTTACTTACGTGATGACATAAAATGCACAAATATTTGGGGCAAAATCAATTAGTTGGGTCATAAATGTTTTTAATAAAAAAAAAAAAATCAATAATAACTTAAAATAGGTGGAATTGAGTTTGGAAAACACACAAAATGTTTCTGATGAATAACAGATTTTTTTATCTATATTAATCACATCAGTAAATGCTATTTAAAATAATATCATTGATAAGAATGATAATAGCTTTTGGCTTTTAAAACCTTTAAATCCAAAACAAAGAAAACTTCAACTATTTTGGTTTATTTGTAGGTCTTTCTATATCCTAAAACACTGACTGAAACAATGACATGTTTTTGAACACATTATATTGACTTCTGCCAAACAGTTGAGCTGGGAGTTAAAGCAATATAAGGTACATGATACGTTTAATATATATTGTCCTTATTTAATGGTAAGCTCCTTTCACAGCTGAGATATCATAGTAAGGATTTTTTGATTGTTTTTCTAATTGCAAAGTGACAAATTCAAAATTTTCTATTGTAATGTGCCATATCTGTCATGGAAAACATGATGACAGAGCCGCCATGATAAACGCAGCTTGTGTATCATTAAAGACTCTTTTCAATACTTTTTTTAAAAGGAAGAGATTCAAGTACATTTGACCTTGTCCCTTCAAATTCTAACCCCTTTGTCTCTGGGTAAAAGTGAAGTTGTTCCAAAGAAAATCCTTGTGTTTTTGAGATATTTTCTTCAGAAGGAGTTGATGAACATTTGATCTTGTACCTCCAAAATTGGATCGTTTCATCTTTAGTGTAAGGAGATTAATGTGAAGTTTCACAGTCATAGATAAAGCTTTTTGAGAATAAATATCCACAAGCAAAGGATGATCATTAAAACTCCATGGCCTTAACCTTTGACCTCCAAAATCTATTCAGTTAACCTGTTTCATGGTATGCATTTGTGCACATTTAAAGGTACCATGTCCTGCAAAATGTAGTTTTCTTTGCCTTTAATGTTGCTAAGGAGCTTGAGGAGCAGAAGAACTTATCACCTTTTACTAAACTTTAAATTAACTGAGAAACATGCTATACCTATTTAAAAAAAACTGCCCCTTTAATCACTGTTTTTTTTAACTACCTAATGATTACTGTGTCATAGCTATACAGTCTCTACATCCATGCATCTTTGCTGCAGACGCCATGTCTGTTTAAAAGTCTGCCGCCTATAAACCCCCTTCCATTAAGCATCATATTGGCAGCAAATCAGTGCAGAGCTCTTTATCACAGAATGTGTGTTTCCAAAGGGGAGGGATAAAGAGCTGTGTCTGATGCTGTACAGAGGTAGAAATGTTCCTTTTTAATCAAACTTAAGTGAATCTTTGCTTTATATACACCATACACAAGATGTTTGACATACATGTTTACAGATTACTGTTTACACATTTCTGCTTTTAGTGTTGATTTTATTTTAATATAAGTTATTCCTGCATCATCCAGTAAATAATGACTGCTGTTTTAGTTCAATATTTCTAGACATAAACTAGAGATTCTTTTTGCCCTCTGAAGACACTGTTAAATGGATTAAGAGTAATGAACATGTTTATTCTACTACCACCCAACCTAAAGTTTAAGACACAGCTGCCCTGCCTAAACAGCATTTGCACTTAACTAAATATTTTTTTGTTTCTGTAACTGTCTACACACCAGTATGTAAAATCTCTTTGAAAACAATTAACTTTTTTGTTACTAAGATAATATTATTATTATACATTAATTTTCAAATTTACTGTTCTACAAAATAAAACATTAAAAAGGTAAAGTAAATTATTATTTATGGATTAGGATGTAAAATTATAATTATTCACTTGCATTCCTGAACAGAAAATAGTTTTAGTGGTTAAAGTTCTGCTTGATTAATTTCTGACTTCTCAGAGAAGCCCAGTGATCATGCAAAACTTTGGTATAAAAAGGTGAATTTAGTTTGAATTTCCTCATTACTGTTGAGGAATGTTTGTCCAATAACATTTTCAGTTTTAAACACATTCAAAAAAAGAAATGCTTAACACTGATGTTTTGTCATTTTTTATGACATGTAATCTAATAAATGTGCTCAGCACTCTATATGGCTGCTGTGCAAGTTGTGTGGAATTTATTGAAGTTATGCATTTTTATATCTTGGTCCAGCCTCCAAACCCACCAGCAACTCTTCAAAGAGAATTCACAGCTCTTATTTTAATCACTCAAAATTATTTAATGAAAAATGTTGCTCTTGTAGTATAGTAAATATATGTACAAACAAAGACATATATAAAAATCAAACATATTAAATGTTTATCAGGATATACGTTTGGGGTATAAATGTTTGCATTTATTTGTTTTAACTCTGTTAACAATTTTGAAATTAGAATTGTGAAGTTAAGGTCACCAGAAAACATCCAAAATGTATTTTTGCAGGCTAAGGATGTCTGCTCTGGTCCTCCACATAGACCCTTATGGCCCTTTTCCACTAGCACGCCTTGGCCCTCCTCTACTCGGCCCTACTCGATTTGCAGCGTGTTTCCACTAGCCTGGTACCTCCTAAAACAAGCTAGTTTTAGTACCTACTCCGCTCTGGTTCCAAGCGAGCTGAGTCGACACTTAAAGATGACGTCATCGACTCCTGGCTACTTGTCGTCATCGACGAGTCATGAGCATGACGACCTAGCATGCTAGCGGTAGCTACCATTAGCTTACCCTCATACGCCTTTTCTTTGCAGCTCGATTGCTCTCGTCCTCGGCTTCATTCTGTTGTATAGATTCCAAAACTCTCCTGTGCTTCTCAAGGGGTATTTCTTCTTGCCACCTGCAGCCTTCTCCTGCTTTCCTTTTTTACTCGGTTTGTGACGAAATGCCACAGATAGTTGTGTCGTGCTCAAAATGACATCACCGCAGTGCCGCTCAGCCATTTACAGCAACACTGCACCCCGTTGGGCAGGCGACTGGAGCTAATGGAAAAGCAGCACAAAGTAGAGTAGAGCCGGGTAGAGTCGAGTAGAGTAGAGTAGGGCTAATGGAAAGGGGCCAAAGTCTCATTTGTTTTCTGGCAGACATTTGAAGCTCATTGAGACCAGATCCAAGACCCACTTTGGGTTCTGACCCAACATTTGAGAGCCACAGATGTCAGTAAAGCTTCTGATTGGACATATTCAGAAATTTGACTTGATTCATTGAATGTTTAGGTTTTTTTTATATCATCCTGCAAAGTAATGAGCCTCAGAAAAAAGGATTCAAAGTGTATCCAGTGACGCTTCATTCCTGCAGACAACAGCATGCAGCTGCTCAGTGCACATGTTGGTTTCATGAAGTTCATGCAAATTAAAATCTTAACAAGTGAAAATTGGAACCAGCACCCTGCATTCATTCTATTCCTCAGCACCAGTGATTACACAAGAAGTAGTTATTAAGTAATTAATGGTGATTGTGATCTATTATTTGGAATTTTTTTAGAGTTAGCACAAAAGAATGCCTGCATCCTCCTATAGAGAAACAGTTATTTTCATCTGCAGTTGTTATTTATTGCAAGTATCCTTTCATAAGTTTCAAAGGTGTCTATAGTTGAAACCTGTGCTTTCCTGCTTCTTGTCTTCCTGCCTTTGAGGTTCAGTTTTGTTGTTGAGTGTTACATCACCTGTTGTGTTTGAGCTTTTCCTGTGGCTCTGATCACAATGGACCTGTGAGCTTGTGTCAGGATGTCCTCTGCTTCTTTAGAGCTGTAAAAATAAACAACAGGATGTTGTTAGGTTTTATCTTCTCCACTCAAGTGTGATGCACGATTTAAGACCAGCTTGTTATCATCAATGAAAAATAATAAACACTGAAAACTAGAATGCAAATAGATCAAGAAAACAGTGCAGCACATACTGTGGTTGCTGATTTGACTGGAGTCAGACAGGACCTTTCTTTGTGGAGTGTGCATGTTCTCCTTGTGCTGGAATGGGTTTTCCCTGGGTACACAAACCAAACACGTGTCTATTGGATTAATTGGTGTTTCTAAATTGTCCTTAGGTGCTAATTTATGTGTGTAGAAATGCTCATCTGTCTAGTCATTGACCAGCAACCAACTAAGCATTAAGACAGTGAATTAGTATTTTCATTAATTAAAACTTCATTCAAAAGTTTAACAACAATCAATGGGAAGTTCTTAGAGAGCTGAAACCTTCACCAAGGCATTTCTGATTGGTTAGCCTAGTTATAAGTGACAATGTGGAAAACTGCCCATTCTTGCTGTGTTAACAAAGCCTTTTAATGCCACCAAAATCATATCACATTTAGAACATTTAAGGTATCTCACTCATTAACAGGCAGACAGACTAACAAATGGACAACACCGGCAAAAGTACACCTCCTCGATGGAGGTAGTAAATGTTTTGTATGTTAGCAAAACTATTTAGCAGAAAATAAATAATTTAAGAACTTTTTTTTGTTTGTTTGAAATGAGTCAACTAAGTAATACATTGTCATTAAAGTTGCCTGGCTGCAAAAGTGAAGCAGTAATGTGAAAGAGTTCTGTGGAGTTGTACTGACATCATTCTCTTTGTTAAGAGCTCTGCACTGTTGTATTGACTTTACAGTGAAAAAGAAAGTTACACACTTATGCATAAAAACTGTCTTTTAACAAATTAGTGAAGTCCATAATCCTGAATTGAAATACTACTGCATAAATGAAGCTTGAATGTCTGCATGTGTTTATGATTTATTGTTAGTAAAGGGGGTAAATTAAGAATAATGAAGACAGTAACTAAGGTGTTATAGTCATCATGAATCCCGTTTCATCAACAATGTTCATGATGTTTGTAAAGTTCATCCGAGCTACAGACAGATGACGGTTCAACAAAAGTGAAGAAGGAATGAAGAGGTAGTGCTCGAGTAATCCTGATTGTTTTTTTATTGCGTCTCTTTAAATGCATATGTACCTTGGTAAAATGTGCCAACATCTGTAACTATTCACAAGTGATGATGACTGAAACACTGCATTAAATGACAAATCCTAAACTATTTAAATTTAGTCCAAGCATAATTTTAAACCCTTGTCCTTGTTGAACCATTTCTTAAAAGTGCGTAGATTAATTAAACTAATCACCATGAGTTACATTTGGATTTAATTGAATTTTGTGATGGAAAAACTTAAATTCCCAAACAAAACACAAAAAAACAGCCGTGATTTGCAAGTCTTTTTGACCTCTGTTCAGTCAAGTACTCTATAAAGAGATATAGAGTTTAAACTTTTTTTTTTTAACGTTCACTCATTTGGAATTTATTCCTGAAACATAAACCTCAAAAGCTGGGACAGGGGCATGGACCACTGTGTTACATCACCTTCCCTTTAAACAACACTCAATAACTGCTTGTGAACTGAGGATAATAATTGTTGAAGCTTTGTGGGTGGAATTGTTTCCCAATCTCTCTTGATGAATGGCTTAAGTTGCTGAACAGTCTCTGGGTCTCCTTTGTTGTGTTTTGCACTTCATAATGGGGCAGACATTTTCATTGGGAGACAGGTCTGGAGGCAGGTAGGACAGTCTAGTACCCCAAAAGCCTTGCTGTTGAAACAAGCACAGAATCAATCAATCAATCCATGATTGATTGATTGATTGATTGATTGATTGATTGATCGATTGATTGATAAAGCAACGCTGTTGTAACAAGTTCAGAATGTTTCTCTGCATTGTTTCACTGAAATGAGCAGAGACGTCCCTGATAAAGACGTTGCTCAGTTGGCCGCATATGTTGGTTTTCAACCTGTACGTTCCTCTTACCATCAATAGTGCCTACACAGATCTGCAAGTTACCTATGCCATGGGCTTTAACACACACCAAAACCATCACAGATTCTGGTTTTGAACTTTGCGTAGATAACAATCTGGACAGTCCTTTTCTTCTTTAGCTCGAAGGACAAAACGTCCATGGTTTCCAAAATCAATTTGAAAAGTGGGCTCGTCAGACCACGGCACACTGAGAAGTGAGCAGTGTTTCTGGATGTTGTTGATTTATGACTTTGGCTTTGCATGGTAGACTTTATATTGCATGGGCAGATAGTGATAGGCTGTGCTCACTGAAGTATACCTGAGCCCACGTAGTGATATTTTTACAGATAATGTTGTTTTTTAGTGCCTCCTAAGGGATCAAAGGTCACAAGCATTCAATTTTGGTTTTTTGGCCTTACAGCTTGCATTAAGATTTTTCAGGATTCTCTGAATCTTTTGATGGTATTATGGACTACTGGTGCTTGATTATGGCAAAATCATAATGAGATTATTTTTAGAAACTGGTGAGATAAATACTGAACATGAATGCTCACTGATTGTAAAAGATTGTATTGTTTTATTTTCAAAAATGAAATAAGATAAAAAATTGGGTCATACATGGAAATACACTTGTAAAAGATAATGTTAATAATAATGAAAAAAGAAGAAAAAATGTTTAACTTCTCATGTGCCACAGCAATTTTTATTCTTGATTATTCAACTTTCATAATTATGGAAGGCAGTAATTGTAGCCTTGATTAAAATGTGATTAATTGCACAGCTCTATTATGGACTGTAGATGATAAAATATCTAGATTTGTCACAATTGTATGTTGGGAAACTTTGTTTGAAAACTGTTAAGTATGTTTTCTTACATAGTTTTTGTTTAAAGCGTGGTGAAATTCGTCCTTTCGGCTTGTTGATGACTGAGCCTTTTGTAGATACTCCTTTTATACCCAATCATGAAACACTTGTTTCCAATAACCTATTCATCAAAAATGTTTTCTTTGAGCATTCCTGAACTTTCCCAGTCTTTTTTTGCTCCTGTCTCAACTCTTTTGGAATTTGTTGCAGGTTTTAAATTAAAAATGTGTGAATATTTGCAAAAAACAACAAAGTTTATCATGTGAACATTAAATATCTTGATTTTGTAGTGTAATCAATTAATTATTCAAATGTTTTGCTTATTGTTGCTCTCTGTGTTTATTTGCATTTTTTAAAAGTGTCACAACTTCATTGGATTTGGGGGGTTGTAACATCCAAACTACAAACAAAGAAGTTATTTTGAAATAAGTTTAACTATTTAACTCCAGTGTACAAGGCTGCATGTCTGTTGGATCTTGCTGAACTATTTAGTGACCTGCTTTCCTCCTCTGTGTAAGAATAAAATACACTGCCTCCAGCTAATCTCCCACTTTAGCATCTCCATCCCTCTAATCCTGACTGGCAAGAAATTGTCATATTAAACAGTGCAATAGCTTACAGACAAGATGCTGTTGTGTCCCTGCTTCTTCCACGCCCCGCCCTGTTCTGTAGAGAGCACCTATTGTAGGAGGAGCAGAGACGGGCTCCTGTCTCCCTGGAGCTGTTGCCAGGCAGTTTGCGTTCAGATGAATTGGTCCGCTCTCCTGTTTGAAAGCCTCTTAAGTGCTGTGTACTTAAGCTGTGGGGTTTGGCCATAAAGCAGTGTGATGGAGAAGGCTGGGGGTATGATGGTGCTGCCGTATGGCTCTGCCTGGTGCCACATTAGTTAGTTAAGTAGAATCACAATATTAAGTGAGTGGCTTCACTCTTGTGGTATAAAGAGGTACAAGGTTGTATGTTCTGATAGAAGATTTACAGATGAACTTTTAGAGGCAGCTCTTGGAGAATAGTGCTTGCATTCAAACAGCATGTCTTTATACAGCATTCAGAAGAATTATTTAATGTCTGGATGAATGATGCTCATGTTAATTTGAAGGACAATTGTTTGGGGTTATATTTTAAATCATCACAATCAAAGATGAGCTTTAAATCAGTGGTGGGTCACCTTAATCAGACTGTCTTACACACACAGTACCATGTGGGTGCGAACTGTCGGATTTTAATTCCCTTCTATTAATACGGTGAGATTGTTGAAATGTTGCACTGCTAACAAAGCTACATAATGTTTTCATGAACTTACCTTTTACCTTTCAAGTCCCTGCTCTAAGTATTAAAAGCATATGGTGAAAATGAAGCCTATTGTACCTCTAAGTAGCATGCAATCTCTGGACCAGATGACTGAAGTACATCTGAGTCTATTACAAGCTTCTCCTGCAGCCTTTGTTTGCATCTGTGTTTACTCTTAAGGTAAAAGCTGCTGGGATATTTTGATACATTTCCTTCCCATTGCAGTTTTTCTTAGATTACAGACATGTATTACTATGACTTTGTTTGTTCCTGAATTCACAGTGCTGTGGATGACATTAAAATATCAGGCATGCATGAGTTTCTGTTGCCGTTATGGCCAGGATTTCCTAATATCTTATTTGGGCTAAATAAAGAATCTAATGAATAAGTGCTTATGGGACTTAAGCCCTCAATGGAATTGGATGTTTTTCCCAAGCAGGCCAAGGATGGGTTTTGTTTGTGAATTGTGATGAGCTGAGCTTGCATCTTCCCAGAAATGTTGATGCTGTACATTTCTTGAAACCTCAAAGGGGCACTTACAGTGGAAGATGTTGATCTTTTTCTGTAGTCACTGCTGTATTCAGGGAAAAATCAAATCCATCAGTATTGTTCTTTAAACCAAGTTGACAGTCATGAAACCTATTACTTGATGTATCCTGATTCAGACATATGGACGGCTAATTTTTAATCTATCAGATTTCTCCAGTGAAAATGGATTTAATTTAACATATTTTAGGGAAAAGCTGATTCAAAAGTGCCGATGCCTTCCCACCCCTTGCAGCAAACCACTTGCCAAGCAAAGACCCATCTCTAAAGTAGGCTGTTATGTATAGGTACAACTGATCACTTGAATGATCCAGTTATATTTCTTTCAACAATTTTTCTTATATAAAGCCATTTCTTATATAGACGGATAAAAGTACTCAGGCCTTTTTACGTGTTTTTATTGTTTAATCTTTTTAAAACAATATTTACCATGTCAGCTTCTCTTACATCAGATCAGATACTTTTTATTAACCATATAGTTTGTTTGACGTTCCTCAAACCGAAAGCTAATATATTTTATTTTTACCAATGTGGATTAATGCCAATTATGTCTAAGTTTTTTTATTTTTAAAACTGTTTTTCTCAAATAAAATAATGCCCCTATCTCCCCTCTGTTCTTACAATAAGTTACTTCCCCTGGCAGAAGGCAGTGTCATATTTGTCTATTTCTATGGAAATTCAAGGACACTTCTCTGTTTTCTTATTGACTGATAAAAAATTTGTCTTCTTTTTACAGGACACTGGAGTCCCAAGATCTTGATAAAAAGTCCTCCGTATGCTTCAACCCCTGATCATCCACTGGACTGAGAGACCTTACCACTGGAAAGCTGGTTGATGACTCTGACACACCTTTTTCGAAGATCCTCTGCCCCTCCTCCTGTCCCCTCTCAGTATGGCTAGACGAAGGTCAGACCGCTGTCATCTTGGCCTGGTGTTTGCTGGCCTGATCCTGCTATCTGCTGGACTATCCTTTGTCCAGAGCAATGAGTGCCCCCAACTGTGTGTATGCGAGATCCGGCCATGGTTTACCCCACAGTCCACCTACAGAGAAGCCATAACGGTGGACTGTAATGACCTTCGCTTGACCCGCATCCCGGGGAACCTCTCCACTGAAACTCAGGTTCTCCTCCTGCAGAGTAACTACATCGCCAGAACCAGTGAGGAGCTGGAGCAGCTCTTTAACCTGACTGAGCTGGACTTGTCACAGAACAACTTCAGCAATATCCGGGATGTTGGCCTCACCAATATGTCCCAGCTCACAACACTTCATCTGGAGGAGAACCAAATAACTGAAATGCCTGATTACTGTTTGCAGGACCTTAGCAACCTGCAGGAGCTTTACATAAATCACAATCAGATCAACACCATCTCCGCCAATGCCTTTTCTGGGCTCCACAACCTGCTCAGGCTTCACCTCAACTCAAACAAGCTCAAGAACATTGAAAGCCAGTGGTTTGAATCTACACCCAATCTTGAAATCCTCATGATTGGAGAAAACCCTGTTGTAGGGATAATGGACTTCAACTTCAAACCACTGGGCAATCTAAGAAGCCTGGTTTTGGCAGGGATGGATTTGACGGACATCCCTGGGAATGCCTTTTTGGGACTTGACAATCTTGAAAGCCTGTCTTTCTATGACAACAAGCTGGTCCAAGTTCCAAAGAGGGCCCTCCAGAAACTACCTAACCTCAAGTTCTTGGATTTGAACAAAAACCCAGTCCACAAAATTCAAGAAGGAGACTTCAAGAACATGCTAAGGTTAAAAGAGCTGGGCATCAATAACATGGGAGAGCTGGTCTCTATTGACAAGTTTGGCCTGGACAACCTTCCTGAGCTCACTAAACTTGAGGCTACGAACAACCCCAAATTCTCCTACGTCAACCCTCAGGCCTTCCGTGATGTTCCAGCCTTGGAGAGTCTAATGCTTAACAACAACGCCCTGAATGCCCTCTACAAGTCCACAGTTGACTCCCTTCCAAACTTACGTGAGATTAGCATTCATAGCAACCCCCTACGCTGCGACTGTGTGATCCAGTGGATGGGCTCTAACAAAACCACCATCCGTTTCATGGAGCCATCCTCCATGTTTTGTGCAATGCCAAATGAAGTGAGGGGAATCCACGTGAGGGAGGTTCTTCAGAATCATTTGGTAAATCAGTGCCTGCCCATGATTTCTCACGACACTTTCCCAAGTCACCTCAACCTTGAAATTGGCATGACTGTTGATCTGGACTGCAGGGCCGTGTCCCAGCCGGAGCCTGAAATCTACTGGGTGACACCGATGGGGAACAAGGTAATGATGGACACTCTGTCTGACAAGTACAGCCTTAGCAAAGAAGGGACATTGAGGATCTCTCAAATCCAAGTTGAGGACTCTGGCAGGTACACATGTGTTGCTCAAAACTCAGAAGGAGCTGATACAAGGGTGACGGCGATAAGAGTGAATGGGACTCTGTTCGACAGCACTCAGCTTATGAAAATCTATGTCAAACAAACAGAATCCCACTCGATACTTGTGTCCTGGAAAATCAACTCCAATGTTATGACCTCAAACCTTAAGTGGTCATCTGCCACCATGAAGATAGACAACCCACACATTACCTACACTGCTAAAGTACCTGTGGATGTCCATGAGTACAACCTAACACACCTACAACCAGCAACTGAGTACGAGGTATGCCTCACTGTCTCAAACATCCACCAACAAACACAGAAGTCATGCGTGAATGTGACAACGAAGCAGTCGGCCTTCACTGTCCAGGTATCTGACCAAGGGACGAACACCGCTCTCGCAGCTGTAATGGCAACCATCTTCACCATCATCAGTCTGGCCTGCCTGGTTGTGTTCATCTCTAAGAGGTGGAAGAGAAAAAACTATCACCACTCTCTGAAAAAGTACATGCAGAAAACTTCGTCAATACCTCTAAATGAGCTGTATCCACCTCTCATCAACTTGTGGGACGCTGACAGTGAGAAGGAGAAAGAGGGCTCTTCTGAGACCAAACCCAGTCAGGTGGACACCACACGCAGCTATTACATGTGGTGAGACTATCCAGAGACTAGATTCTTCAGGAGCACAAGTGTACACTCATGCTTTTGTGTAAAAGTGAACTGAGGTCACATTTCTTTCATGTTTCCAATTTTTCTTCACTCGTTTCAGGTTTTTTTCTTTTACTTGAATTACAAACTGAGATTTATAGATCTTTAGTTTAGCGCACTGCCTTTTTCTACCTACATTTTGAAACATGATACCGCAGCTTTGTTAGCTGCCTGGACTTAGTATTCATTGTGCTTTATCTTTAGTAGTTTTACTACTTGTTTTAAAGAGGTCATATTATGCTATTTTAATGCTCTACGGTGTGTTTTACATGGCTCCTATGCATGATAGAGTACTTGTGGACTTCTTTGTCTCCTACTCATTGCAGTGCCAGTAGCTGCCTGATGCGGCTAATGTACTGCTGTTGTTGCTTCAGCAGTCCAAGCTCATTGGGGTGGGATGGCAAGCCCAGTGCAGAATATATACTGTACAAGAATGCAGTCATTGAAAATTAACTTTGCAGTACAGCTGGATCTGCCTGATTCAATGTCTGTAATCAGATGCATCCATCTTGCCAAGCTCCAATCTACAACAGTTATGGTCTGCTTGAAGCTGCTCATCCAATTGGCACCCTTTAAAGCAAGAAGAAGTGGAAGCTTTGAGCGTATAGACAGCAGAAAGTGACTGCTTGTACAGAGCTTAGCATAGATGTTTGCAGCCTCAGCATCTGGAGCACAATTCTTTATTAAAAGGAAAATAAACAACACCAAAAGCATGTCCCAGAAGGAGGACATTTAGCTCCACTTCCAACATGTTTGGGTTTAGCTAAATGTCCTACTGGAAATTACTGGAAGAATTTGTTTGACGTAGTGGCTTATGTTTTGTACTTTACACTGCAACTGTAGCACCTGCCTACTACACTATCTGATTGGCCCATAATGAATTTGATTGATAGAATGATCATCCATTCACATGTCAGAAATGCTTCTTAACCAATCAGGGCAGACTGTGCCCACATTAATAAAGTTGTTGGAAATACAATAACATCATTAAAATGTTATGGTACCATACAATGCATATCACACAATATATGTATCTTTGGAGACTGATTACAGAATTCCAGACAACTTTTCCCGTTAATTATTTAATTATGACATGGAATTCAAGGTCTTCAGACATCTTAGAATCAATATTAAATTACCTTTTTTTTTTTGTGAACTGCGCCATGAATGGTATTACCAAAGGTGTATTTCAGCAACCTTTAGGGTCATATCAGGGTAGTAAAATATGAATTGAAAATCACATCGACAGGGTAGTTTGTTAAAAAAGTGTATTCTGCTGTGTGTTTTTTTGGCACAGGCCAAGCCCACATGGGAAGAAATGTGAATTGAAGTGAATCATAATTTCAATGTGAGCACTGGCATGATCTTGAACATACGCAATTGTGTCATCAAAATTAAATTTAGGAATCCTAGTTAAGGCAAAATATGACCTCTTTAAATGAAAACTCAGCATGAGCATTGTCACAAATGTAGCAAACAAGAGCAGAGAAAGAGCTAAAATTAAACCTTTTGTTCAAGTTTATAGCAGAGTTGCTTAGCTGGAGAGATACTTGCTGTGAACTATAGGGATAATGCCACATGTCCCCTGTTTTGGTTCAGTTTGTTGGTTTTGCACGTCCTTTGAAATTAATGTAAAACACAGACATGAAATACTGTATACACATGGTATGATCAGTGTCAAAGAAGATGTGACAACCGCCACAGCACCAGGAACAAATGAATGTTTTTAAGGCGGGCTGATCTACAAAAATTATGGTTTAGAAGATGGGAAAAAGTTGGAAGAACAAGTCTGGTGACCAATGACCGTGTGCATTGGTGACTTTGGGTTGACCATTTCTGTGGCTGTGTTCTCTTTAATACTCTGGCTGTATTTTCTTAAATACAACCTGCTGATTATTTTATTTAATTATTATAATAAAAAATAACAATGAGGCATTAGAGAGAATGCACTCTATTTTCTCTGGTGCCTTAGCTACGATATTTGGTTAATGCAGTTAGCTGAAAGTCACCAGTTAACATGGTCAGTCATTAAATCATGACACTTTCAAGACAGTTTCAATGCTGCATGAAGGGAAATGACATAGAAATGAGGTGCAGACAGTGCTGATGGTGTGACCACAGTTCATTAATTGCCTACGCATATTTGATGATGACATTGATTGTTCATTTTATTAGTTTAATTCCATATATCAAAGTAAATGTCTCCATATCTGTTGTTCGTTTCTCACACAATAAGAAGTTGTATACAGTGTAAGCTCTTTGAGTGTCCTCCAGTGGTATCCGCCTGCAATACAAGCCACATGTTGGCCAGTATGTTAGCAAGGGTGCTCATGACAATAGCAAAACACGGATGCAAGGGCAAACAGCAAGTATATCTCTGGCCTTGTACTGCAATCTTTCTTTCTCTTGTGAAACAGTTTTACTGTTGACTGTTGTGCACTGAAATATATGCTAATTTGTCTATCAACACAAATATAAGCTAAACAAAGTATGTTTAGACTTGATATACTGTCTATTGCAAAATGTTAGCTATCTCCCTGTAATGTTGTATCAGCTATTATTTAAATTATTTTTTTGTAACTTAAAGACTGTATGTTTGGTTTAGACCTAACGGTTACAGAGCAGCTACTGTAAACCAGCAATAGGATATGAATGTTATGAATTAGGTGAGTAAATGTAAGGCTTTTGAAATTTCTTGAATATTGTTTTTTCTTATTTTGCTACAAAATGTGTACAATCACTGGTTTTATTATGGCTTACACACTTAAACATGTTGTTTTTGAGGAGCAAGTTTAATAAAATATTCTTTCCTCATATTTTTTCAACTATAATTTTGACACCAAGAGTCATTAATATTAAAAGGAAATAAAGGTAATTGACCAATGTTGTGTTGCACACAGTCACAACAGGTCAAGTTTGGGAGTACATGCCGGGCTGGCACTTCACAATTCACCATTCCAGATGACTTTTCAGCACCTCTAGCAACATTAACCCGACTTCATCTGTAAGTGCTTATGTGCTATGAAGTTTAAGGGTGCATGGGTGCAAACCCTATGCCCCATGACTATCAAGGCAAGGAATACCAACCCCTTCAGCAGCATTACCAACTGTTGCAACCAGTGGCGGTGCCCTAGGAAGTCAGCCTGCATCCATCATCTACCAAACAACCTCCAGGTCGATTGGGAGTTGAACTGGCCACCCATTGGCCTAGCCTAAGCTCTTATGGTCTTAACACTGCTGCCACAGTGGTAACATAATTTATGGACATAAAGTTGTAGAAGAAAGTTTGTAACCAGCTTGTGGTCAGTTAACAACACTAAGGTGGTTTATGAAACTGGATACAACACTGGAACCCTTTTCACACTTGCAACCCTGACATTTTCAGGATAAAGTCTGGGCAATTCAAACAGATAATACCCTGATGTGCTTTGTTAAATTTGCTCCTTGCAGCAGGGAGTACTCCAGTAAACAGGACATGTCAAAATCTCAGGTGGAAGACAGTGTTATTATAGCAGAAAGAGCAGCAGAGCTTTATGCTAAAATCACAATTTATAACCTAACTTTATTGATACAGAATATCAGTAGCATCAACAAAAATGTTAAGAGGAGCATTGTAGCATGCAGAAGTGAATATCAAGCAGTGTCTCTACATTCATGACAATTTTCCTGGAGAATGAATGAATGCAATGTTTTAGCTCCTTATCCAACAGGGGGGCCAAAAGGCTCTTTGGATGCACAAGATACCCGGTGGTGATCGCTTTTGAGCAAATGTCCACAGAGCTTTGATGTACAGTGGAAACACAACATTATAATGTCCAGACAGACACTTCAGTAAGTGTTACTTTACTATCAATCAAATAAACTTCTCCCAGAACAACAGTTATTGTGTCCATCCTGTCAAGTCTCCCTTTTCTGGTCTCATGCCATGTCTCAAACTCACCCTCAGTCAATTACCCTGATTATTTGTTACTGTGTTCACACTTCAGCTAACCTAAACTTCATTGGAGAACATACCTGGAGGGCATGAGGTAATTAATTGGGTAAAGCCATTGTTTTCACACGTGCGACTGAAGTCCAAATAATTTCAGGTTTTTGCAAGTGTTAATGGGACTTATGAGTATGTAATGATTTTGCAGAAATGAAGTTTGTGGTATGGTGCTTGATAAATTGACAAAGCTGGCCTAAATTAACACCACTGGTAACAACCAAAATCATTTTTATGTTTCTGTGGTGGTTAATGCACCAGTATAAGCTCTTTTACCACGGTGGCAAGGCAGGTTATATACGTGCCTCACAGCAAGACGGTTGCTGGTACAGTGTTGGTCAGTTCTCCCAGCACAAGCATGGGTTATCTCTAGGCACTCCAGCTTCCTCCCACAGCCCGAAATCATACTCATTAGGCTAATTGGTGACTCCAAAGTGCCCATGTATGAGTGCAAGCATAAGTGGTTGTTCGTCTCAAAGTGTTGCAATCTGCTGGTGACCTTTTCAGGGTGTACCTCACATCCCATTGTCAACTCAGATAGGCTCCAGCCTCCAAGGTTCTGAAAAGGTATAGGCAGTATAGTTAATGGAAGACTGGATGGATGGATGTAGCATGCAATGTACAAATATTAATGAAAACCACAGAATGTCAAAAATACATGGATGTCATTTTACTTTTAGGAAAATTTACAGTATGCATTGGACCAGTTTACCTTGTATACTGTCTCAAATACATTCTAAGCACCAGCTTGTAGGTGTCAAAATGGCGGATGTCCTTGGGGACAGACTTAGCAGTGATATCCCTGGCAGTACATATGCATATCAGCAAAGTGAATCAAATCTGTATAAATTTGCATTTTTAATTAATCACAAATATCACAGACCTAAAACCGACCACAGTGCAGTTCTCCATCTAAGAGGCTTGCTGCTTGCCAAACAGGGTCTCCAGTGGGAGCCCAGATGTCCTTTTTGTTTGAAACGATGACTGACAGCTCTGAGCTTTGTGCTGCAGTCAAACTGTTTGACTAGCTCCTCTCCTGTGCTGTTAGTCTGTTAAAGCCGTCAGTGAATTAGCAGTTTGACATAATTGTAATTGTAGTTTTTGTAATATGATAATGAATCATTTCAACAAGTGCCCTGAGATGAACCAGACAGCTCAGAGGAAAAATGGAGCCATACAACGGCAATCAGCGGAATAATAAAGCTGCGATATTGATGACATTTTCTCACAACTGACTTCAGATAAATTCTGACTGTATGGCACCCACTCAAGTCATGCTGATGATTAAACGGGTTAGACTTTTGTTGAACTACTGCTTTATTTCGTCAAGATATCCCAAGATGCACCAAAAAAATCATAAAATGTCATGGACCCATGCAAAGACTTGTTGTCTAGGGACAAAGAAGCAGCAGTAGTCTACAGCATTTGTCAACCTGCACACTGAAACAAAACATGCCACGCTCCTCTTGTGTGCCCAAGGCCCAAAAATGTTAGTGTCATCTTAAAAGGTAGTTGGAAAGACCTGAGATCAGCTCAGCTTTCAGCTGTCAGTGAAAGCTTTTCAGAGCATCTGCTGGAGCCTCAACCATCTCCTACCCCAGTGGGATGTTTCCATGACAACCTTCCCTCTCCATCCACCTGTGGGTGCTTCCAGCCAAGTGAAAGAAGTCCCCGGAGCCTTAAATACCACGGACAAGGTCAACAACATACAGGTAGACTGTCAAAGGTGTGGGGGTAAAAAACTACGTCTTTCTTGAAAGTGACATTGAAAGACAAAATGAAATCATAGGAATGCACTCCCTCAGAGTTTATTTTTAACTACTTAAGTATTAACTCTATATTAATATGGCAAAGTGCATACTCAACTGTATTTTTTTTTTTACCATTTATTGACAGGGGAAATTAACTGAAATAAATATTCCATGTTTGATTAGGGCCAGACAATAATAATAATAATAATAATAATAATAATAATAATAATAATAATAATAATAATAATAATAATAATAATAATAATAATAATAATGATAATAATAATAATAATAATAATAATAATAATAATAATAATAATAAAATTAATAATAATAATAATAATAGTTAAAAATAATAATAATAAAAATAATAAACACTTGCATCTCAGTTTTCATGACATGGACTTGTGGCGTCCGTCAGCACTTGTCCAAACATGGGTGTTGATTAACTTAATATCTATAGATTTTATTTAATGAAACATTTTACGCCTGTTTATGACATCAACTCTTTTTCAATTGAGTACACTCCTGATCAAAATTTTAAGACCAGTTGAAAAATTGCAAGAATTAACATTTTTCACAGTTGGATCTTAAGAAGGTTCAGAGTAGACCATCAAAATGCAAATTTAAGAAACTCTCCGAGTGCTTTTTCCATCCAAAAAGCACTCGGAGAGCACAGACCTCCGCCAGCACCTCAGTCCTCTCCCATATTGAGATTTTTCCCATAAATATTAGTCCTACCTTTATTTCATGTCAATATGTAGATTCCTTGACCATGAAAACATACCATTAGCAATTGGTTTCATAATGATGTCTATTTTAGTTCAGTCGTTATTCACGAAAAACACATTTTTCGTCATGGTGGATCCAGACGGTGATCCGGATCAACACCAAAATCGAATCAGTTCTTCCTTTTCCCATGCTGAACATTTCCTGAAAATTTCATCAAAATCCATCCATAACTTTTTGAGTTATTTTGTTCACAGACAGACAAACAGACAAACAGACTCTCCCGAAAGCATAACCTCCTTGGTGGAGGTAATAAATAAAAAGCAACACCTTAGTTTTTCAATTGGTCTTTCATTTGATCAAGGAGTGTATTTTCCAATATTCAAATCCATCCAGAGTATAGCTGCCTCTGCACTTGCTAAAGCTTTGTCAACATCAAAACTTTGATTCTTTTCAGTGTGCTGAGTTTTATAAAATAATCTGTAATTTTGGAATTAACTAAATAAAACAATTTCCAATAGACTGAAAAGTCCATACATATGTCTTTATAGCTTCATAATTGTTGTGACTTGTCAGAACTACAGAAAGATATGTGTCTCATCTCTTTTTTGGTGAGCTGACACCAACCATCAGCTGTTTGGTGTTCAGTACATATCATGTAAAGACTTGCAAAAAGCCGCCTAGATCTTAGTGAACCCGGAATCTTGACTTCCTCTGTTGACTGAGGAACAAAAATCTTCTTTCAAGCAGAGCCACCACAACACATCATTGTTTTTTCTGCAAACAACAACGCATAGTTTGTGTTAAATCCCACTGAGGTGTGCAAAATAATGCACTTCACTCAATCAGCAGCTGGTAATCGTCTGTTTAATGCATAATGAATAGAAGGAGGGAGTGTGGTGTTGTTTTCTCTCAGGGCCCAATTAACGCGTTCTGCTTTTTGCCCGCAGCTCACTGTTGGTGTGAATTAACACCTGAGTGTGACACCCGCTTCCATCCACTCAGATGCTGCTTCTACTATTGTGTTTTTATACATTAATGGAAATGTAACTTAAAGTCTAGTTTATGGACAACACAGTAAATAGGGATGGAACATGAATAGGAAAACACACATTTCAATATCACACAATGTCATGGACAACATTCTGCTTTGTTGTGAAGGTGAAACAGTAATTGGGGGATTCGGTTGCATGTGCCTTCAACCTATTACTCTATTGATTGCCTATTGTCATGAAAAAAGGTCAAAATGCTCTCATGTACTGATTGCTGGTGTGTCTTTTTGTGTGTGTGTGTGGTGGTTGTGGTGTGGGGTTTGCGTGGGTGGGGCATACAATAAGAGACAATACAACCACTTATGTCATTTGTCTTTCTTTGTGAACCAGCAGGTCAATACCAGATCAGTAAAGCTTTGTTAAAGTATTACTTTCATAATACAGCATTCAGGCTAAAAGCTCTGATCTCCATTTTGTATGATTTTCCTTTTATTTCAAATCAAATTATGCTATTGGTCACCTTTTATGTTGAGGAGTGGATTTAATACTTTTTTAAACATTATAACTGTATTTCCAACCACAGTTTGTCTACTTTATAACAACAGTTGATCACAGATCTTGGAATCAACTGATGCATGGTAGATTCAATACTTTTTACACTAAACAGCAACGTGACTCACTAGCATTGTGCCCAATGCAATCACAGTGAGCTCAAAAACATAACTGACATTTATTGCAAAAAAAAACAAAAAAAATTTTTCATTAGTTTAATTAAATCTTTTGCAAGTCAATGAGTAAAAGTAAAATGGGCAGTTTTGAGCGACTGCATTAAAAATGTCTCTGTTTTTTTTATTTTTAAAGGGACGGTGAGGAGAATCTATTACCGGCGAAATAAAGACTCTGCTACCCATGAGCACGCGCAGTGACTGTCGTAATGCTGCGTTCCAGTAACCTCGGAGCTGGGAGTGACATCATCTCCGACTTATCAGCGTTCCAGTTGAAGTCGGAAAAAAACATGCCGATCTACCAGGCTATTGTTAGCTGTTGTTAGCACACCCTGCGTTGTTGTTCACAAATATCACATGAAAAATGTGATTATCACTATGGCAGCATTTTTGTAAATATAAGTCTAACAATACTATGTATACAGCTGATCTAGAGCGACACACCCCAGTCAGAAGTGCAAATAAATTGATTATTACAGGAGCTAAATAACTGTTCACACTGGGGGCATCCATCTTCGATTGTCAACTCGGGGGTGGCGAGGTTTCACCGAGTTCCCAGTAGAAAATTCCAACTTCGGAGGATGTTCCAGTTGCAGTTTCCTACTCGGAGCTTGGAAATTCCTACTTCTGACTACAACTGGAACGCACCACAACACATTACCGAAGCCAAAGCGTGTGCTTGTTGTGTTGTAGCCCGGACCTTCCTCAGAACTCTGCATTGATTTACAGCTTCTTTTTTCAACAACTTACAGGTTGCAAAGCGACGAGGTAATGTATCTCTTTCTAGTTACATAGCGGTAGTTTTTTATGATGGACAACAAGCACGTTTTGGAAAACTTAGTATCGTAGTTTTGTAGCCGGCTATATAACAGCCCAGTGCTCTAAGACATGTCCGAATAATGTAAATTTGCTCTGGTTTTAATTGTCTTGTTCCCGAAGTTGAGTATCCAGGCCAGTCCAGTCCAGCCCTGTCCTGTCCGACCCGACCAGGAAGCTAAGGAATAGCATTTATAGATAGCCCATTTTGATGCTATAAAACTCATCGATCAGTGCATATTAGGATCAGGCATATATCTAAAAGTGAGACTTTTTTGCAATTACTTAGAAACTCCTCAGTCCCTTTAAATAAATATATACAATAGTACTTACATTCGGGTCATAGTAAGGTTGAACTAACTTTCTTTTCCATCTCTTTCTCCACTGTCCACAAAATCAATTGAAATGTTCCAAAAAAAAAAAAGAAGAAATATTGGCTGCCATTGGTCTGTTTTGCCGGTCAAAATAGGATTGTAGTAATTGATTATTTCACCATTGCCTTTATCAGCAATTTAGTGAATAAGCAGTAGAGGGTGAGCAGAGACAAAGGGACATAAGTAAGAATTCACTGGCACCTTGATCATAAATCCTCAACATTTTTGTCTCCACTGAGATGAAACTTATTAGATTTGCCCCTTGAAAAGTGGCACCTGGTTTTCAAGAGGGTCCTTCTCTCTTTGTGGTTGTAAAGGTATTTCTAATGGTGGTATAATCACTAAAAACCATGAAAAGACAGATTGTTGATTGTCTAATGATATGTAATATTAATAACATAACAAACTGTTTTACGCCTCAGCACATACTGTATGAGTCTCCTTCTTTTAGTTCCGGTAATTACTGTTATTTTTGCTTTCTGAATAAAATCATTTACTGGTCGAGGCAAGCCAATTTAAGTCTTTAAAAATAAGGCACACACCTGTAAATTTTTTTAATGATTGCAAAAGTAAAGCATTTTATGCTAATGATGTTGCAAGAAGAATGGAAAGGTTTTCTGTCCAGGATTTTGAGTGTTGATCCTTTCCTTTTTTTTTTTTTGTTAACTTGCTGTTAAATGGTACCAGGTGGTCAAGGATTATGTAATAGGATGAGAGGAGAAGATAAATGTATTTTGTAGCTGTAAGTGCTGATTTATCTCCCTGGATATCCCCAAAACACAATCTCACAGAGGGAAGCACTGGTGTTTTTCAGGTTTGTAGCCTTCAGTGTGGAATATCTGTTTTACTGCAAATGTGAATGTAACTTGGTTTGGTCGTTAAATTCGAAATGAGCTAAATCTGTTGTTTTCCTGCAGGAAGGAGATGAGCTGCATTTATTCCTGCTCTGATTGCCTTGTAAAGTCTGACTGTGTAAGAGTCTCATAACACTTTCTTGGCAATCAGATGAGGACATTTTTAGTCTCAGGAGATTACTGCTGCAGCATGAAGGCAGAGTGATGAACATGATACATACATGTTTGAATGCAGTGAGCAAACACAGAATTGTTAAATACAACAATACATTTTGGGTCAATTGACTCAACTACACAGAGCATGTCTGGCTGATACGAAATCTGTGCCAACTGCTGGGGGTCGTTAATTTCATTGTTATACACTGAAGAGGTAACAGGTAACACCTGATATGGCTTCAGATCTCTGGAAAACCTCAGTCACATGTATTTGCAGGAAAAGTCTGCAGAAATACACTGCAAAGACAAGATAATTAATGTTCGAACTGAGAAACTTTATTTTCTTTTGCAAATAATCATCAACTTGGAATTTAATGGCAGCAACTCATTGCAAAAAAGTTGGCACAGGGGCATTTTTACCACTGTGTTACATCGCCTTTCCTTTTAACAACACTCAGTAAACGTTTGGGAACTGAGGAGACCAATTTTTGAAGCTTTTCAGGTGGAATTCTTTCCCATTCTTGCTTGATGTACAGCTTAAGTTGTTCAACAGTCCGGGGTCTCCGTTGTTGTATTTTACACTTCACAATGCGCCACACATTTTCAACGGGGGACAGGTCTGGACCACAGGCAGGCCAGTCTAGTACCCGCAGTCTTTTACTACGAAGCCACGCTGTTGTAACACGTGCAGAATGTGGCTTGGCATTGTCTTGCTGAAATAAGCAGGGGCGTCCATGAAAAAGACGTTGCTTGGATGGCAACATATGTTGCTCCAAAACCTGTATGTACTTTTCAGCATTAATGGTGCCTTCAAAGATGTATAAGTTATCCATGCCTTGGACACTAATACACCCCCATACCATCACAGATGCTGGCTTTTGAACTTTGTGCCTATAACAGTCTGGCTGGTTCTTTTCCTCTTTGGTCCAGAGGACACGACGACCACAGTTTCCAAAAACAATCTGAAATGTGGACTCGTCAGACCACAGAACACTTTTCCACTTTGCATCAGTCCATCTTAGATGAGCTTGGGCCCACCGAAGCCGGCGGTGTTTCTGGGTGTTGTTGATAAATGGCATTGGCTTTGCATAGTAGAGTTTTAACTTGCACTTACAGATGTAGATGAACTGTAGTTACTGACAGTGGTTTTCTGAAGTGTTCCTGAGCCCATGTGGTGATATCCTTTACACAGTGATGCCGGTTTTTGATGCAGTACCGCCTGAGGGATCGAAGGTCACGGGCAGTCAATGTTAGTTTTCGGCCTTGCCGCTTACGTGCAGTAATTTCTCCAGATTCTCTGAACCTTTTGATGATATTACGGACCGTAGATGATGAAAACCCTAAATTCCTTGCAATAGCTGGTTGAGAAATGTTGTTCTTAAACTGTTGGACAATTTGCTCACGCATTTGTTCACAAAGTGGTGACCCTCGCCCCATCCTTGTTTGTGAATGACTGAGCATTTCAGGGAAGCTGCTTTTATACCCAATCATGGCACCCACCTGTTCCCAATTAGCCTGTTCACCTGTGAAACGTCCCAAATAAGAGTTTGATGAGCATTCCTCAACTTTCTCAGTCTTTTTTGCCACTTGTGCCAGCTGTTTTGAAACATATTGCAGGCATCAAATTCCAAATGAGCTAATATTTGCAAATAATAACAAAGTTTACCAGTTTGAACGTTAAGTATCTTGTCTTTGCTGTGTATTCAATTGAATATAAATTGAAAGGGATTTGCAAATCATTGTATTCTGTTTTCATTTACAATTTACACAATGTGCCAACTTCACTGGTTTGGGTTTTGTAAATTAGATGAATCAGAATGGAATGCATTGGGCAAAAATAGTTGATAAAAGGAGAACTGAGTCAGAAAAGAAGGAAAGGAAGGATTCATAAAGGACGGCAAAAAGGCATAAAGTAAGAATGAGTTGGGTACTCAGCAAAAAATCTATAAATAAAAAGGCCATTGGACTAAAAAAAGTAAGAAACTTTAGTTGTAAGCTAAGTTATTGTAACCTGACATGCCAGACGGACAGATCCATAAATCTGTCACGACAAATATTTCATTAATCCATCTGAGAAAGAGCTGCTCGTTAAAAAAAGGAAGTTAGAACAAAAGGCATTATAAAAAAAGAGTCTCAATGTTTAGATTGAAATCTGACATTGAAGATCCTGTAAAAATAAGCCTCCGCTCATCTCGGTTTGTTTTACTACTTGTGACAGAACATGTTCAGCTCACCGGGGCAGTGAGAAAAAGGCTCCCTTCAAACCACTTGGGTCAACTCATCACAATCATGTCTACTGAAGCTGACGATGGTGGATGAGGAAACCTTTGAAATCTCCCTTTGTTCTCTTCTGTCAGACAAGACAAGAGCGGGTCTACCAAGCAATTGTGCCGCCTTCCTCTCAAACTCAGAAAAGCATCGTAACCAATTTGAGGCCGAGTCAATCAGCACTGCAGCAAGGGGAGTGCAAGACTGTTGTTGATCATCTCCTCGGGGATTCATGCTTTTGGTTCATTAACACTCAAACCAATAGGAAGCCCATTGCCTCTTTGTTACTACTCTAGTGTGTGTGTGTGTTTTCATATGGGCCAAAGGACTGCTGACATGCTGACAGCAGCATCACTAAGATGTCTTACATCAGGCTTCTTCTCGAATGAGGGAAGGTGAACATCAAATGAGAACCCATGGGAGCTCGTTCTTCAATAATAACTTGAGCACATAAGTTATTTTTAATCTTTAAAAATATATATATACCTTGTCTTGATACTAGGGAAAACAAATAAACTATCATTTAATATTTCATTATACTTCTGCTACAACCATGTTCCTATGTAAAATAACATTTCTGTAAAGTTTTTTTTACTTAGTCAAGTTTTCTTTTTGTTTAAGTTCATCATTCATCATTGATTGCTCCAAAAGAAGCTTGGCTATTGCCCCCTCTTGATAAATTGATGACAGACAAAATAACCATAAGTGGCTTCTAGATGCCCCTGTGATAGCTAGATCTACTGCATTGTGTTTTCATGCGTCTCCAAGGTATACATTGCCTGAAAGTGAATCTCAATTTATGCCTCTTATATTAAATCATTAAGTCAGAGCAGACATTTGTGCAAAAAAGTTGACAAAAATCCCTCCAAGAATTCTTGACATGTCATTTCAAAAGCAAGGAATTGTCATGAGGCCCAGGACTATTCGACCCTGTCCCTGTAAGACAATACTAATTCAATGAAACCGGACATGTATATGTATGAGACATGTTGACAGACTGACTGTGAGAACTGACTACAAAGTGATGCAGGGATGATATATTTTTGTAAGCCAAACTTGCTGGTTTACTGAACTGCAAGCGTACTATAAGATGTTTCACAGTGTTTTGGATCATTTCTGATAATAACCTCTGTAGAGAACAATAAATTATAAAACTTTCGTTTTCCAACTCTTTTGATAAACTTAACAAAAAAAACCACTTTTCATGATTTTCCTAAGCTCAAACGTAATTGGTGAAAGTGATAAGTCAATAGTAAGCTACTTTCCAACTACAACATGGCAGTTTGACTTAAAATGGATACAATGTAGTTAGTTAGTTAGTTAGTTAGTGAATTATTTATTTCATTCAACAGGCTAGATTGTTAGCTATACATTCATTCACCTCAGCCAACTGGTTAATGTATAGGCTATATCTTTATATTTGGTTTACAGTTTTTACCACACGCATTTCAACTTAAATACATCATCAGATGAAAAGCCACTCTACCACTTAATAGTGGAACAAATCAGAGCAGGGTCAGGAGCGGGGCAAATGAGCGGGCCCTATAAACACGAATAAAAAAGCTCATGATAACATTTTTACAGCATCCACATGCCCGCAAAACAATAGTGGGGCTTACAAGCTTCAGCACCACGGAGAACGACTTTTTGCACAAAACAGAAAAACTGGAAAACAGCTTGATTTCTTGTTTCTGCTTGTCTTTTATACCCTGGAAACAGACTGATAAAACGTACCTTGGTCAGACCAGTTACACATCACCATAGCTGTCATCTCAATTTATATAATTGACTCAGTTAAAGTTATTTCACCTATATCTCATAAAATAGTCTGCACAGTGGATCCATGAAATTATCTCTCTCTGTTTCATAAATTAAAAAAATAATGTTCAAATTCATCATTTTCATTTTGATTGTGCTGTAAAACTCTGCAACCTAAGAATGAAAATGTAGATAGAAAGATTTATTCTACAGTAAATTATAAATCAATTATGCAACCATAACCTAGAACTGAAAAGCCTCGTTGCTAATGCATTTTCATTTTCTTATTTTTAATATCAAGATGAATTTTGCAAGCTGTTTTTTTTTTTACATCTCAATTATCCTTTTGGTATCCAATTACCTATTTTTAGATAATATATAGGTAATTGGATGGGGATTTTGGACTGACGCTCTTTTTGAAGTAACTTCCTTGGTTTTTTGTTCACAGATTTTTCCCTTACAAAGGTCACACAACCAGACAAGTGAAAGAGTCAAATGTGAGTTGTATCAAGGAATAGTTGAACATTTTGACAGACAAATCAGTTTCAACATAGATTTTGGGACAAAAAGAATAGCAGTGTTCTTATTTTGTGCGTCAGACACCTGGAACCAAATACCAAACTCGATACATGGACTATTAATCCTGACTTCCTTTTCCAAACCCCTTAGAGCATGGCTGTTGGAAAACCGGATCTGTGATCTAATTTTGTATGTTTGTCAAATGAGCTCTTATTTCTTCAGCAAGTTTGTACAGAAAACAAAGAAAGATTGAAATAATGTGAGATATGGGTTGTGACTTTTATTTTTTAGCTTGATTATCAAAATTACACAGACAGTGATGTTATGAATTTTCTGACAGGTATTCTGAAGCCTATTTTCCCATAGCTGGGGCAGTGGTTGATGGTGCCAGGGCCTGTCCGTTTGCAGGACGCCCTGAACACTGCATCTCTGGGGACCACTGCTGCTCCGAGATCCCCTTCAGTTTAGCCTGGGACTGTGACAGACCCAGTTTCCGTGTGTGGCCACGAGGAGGCACTGCAGGGGTCTTGGTGGTGGAGAGGCTGTGGACAGTTGGAGAAGATGTGAACCATCTCCTCCTTTGTTCACCCTGTCAGAAGACAGAGCAGCAGCAGTGAGCGCAGTGACCAGCAGGAAGTACAAAACACTGAGGCAGCAGCACAAACCACCAGGTCACTACGGCACAGACCACTGCACCAGACTCTCCACACACCCTGTGTGCATGCACACCCACACACCCCATTCACACCCCATTCACACACACTCACACACACACACTCTCAAATTCACACACATTCACTCTCACATTCACACACATTCACTCTCAATCAGTCCCAACAGAGTGGAGCGAGGATGATGTGTTTTGAAGGCCAATGTGGACGTTAGCATAATGCTGGTTCTCCTATCTTAAAGTCTATGGCATAATTTACTGTGTTTGGATCATTAGTGGTAATAAGCTCTGTAGCAAACAAGAAATTATGAAACTGCTAAGTTCTGTTCTTTGTGATCATCTTTATGAGCAATTAATCAGTGAGCAAAAAGCTATTATTAATTACGATGGACTTATGGCAGTTCGACTGAGAAGCAGTTACAGTATTTCTAGTGCATAATGTCTTGTGACCTCTTTATCAAATGGCGTGATCAGAATATTCTTAAAGGCTGTGGCAATCGCGTATGAATAAATCATTAATAAAAATAGAACAGAAATGCTTTTCAACGCAAACAATGCTTTAAAAAATGAAAAGTAGAAATGATCAGATTTATTTTACTATTTCAGACTGAATTTTAACTGGAGTTAGCATGTGTCCATCATGACCCTTAATTGAGGTATTCATCTATTAAACTAGTTTTGGATCAAGGAACCAGGAAGTGCTAAATGCTAACTGATGTCCACATTTTAGCACTCAATCCTGAACCATTCTGTTCACTCAAACATTTAATCAGCACTTAAACAATTTCATGCACACATTCACACACATTCACCCAATCATTTACACTAAATACACACACATTCATGTACTAACACAGTATATATGTGTGTGTATGGTTTGTTTTGTTGCACATAAATACGCAGGACGGATCATGTCCTCATCAAGACAGCACATTGCAGCAAAACCATACAAATCGCTCATCATCTTTTTGTAAGTTACTTTTTTTTAACATGGGGACAAAACACAAGACAAAACAACACATTACCATAAATCAAGGCACAACAAAACATGACACAGTTGGACAAAAAACGAGACAGAGCGGTATTTGACATTTTTTAAACACAACACAAAACAACATATAACATGTATTTTTTGGTGTTTTTTCTATTTTTTAACATAAAGACACAGCACGTTACAACACAAAACAACACATAACATGTATTTTTTTTTTTTAACATAAAGACACCGCAAATCACGACACAAAACAACATATAACATTTATTTTTGGGGGACTTTTTCTATTTTTGTACAGAAAGACAGCACATCACTACACATAACAACATATAACATGTATTATTTTTTGGTGTTTTACTATTTTTTTTAACATTAAGACACAGCACATGACTACACAAAACAACACATATGTATTTTTTTGGTGTTTTTTTTTGTTTTTTTTGTACATAAAGACAAACACACATCAGAAGACATCACAAACCAAAGACAATATCTAATAAACTGAAACATCAATTAGAAAAGAAGAGAAAGCAGTCATTTACCCCTTTCAGACTAGCAAAAAAATCTGTTTAAGCCCGGTAACAATCAGCTCCTGTCAGCAGTTTGAAAGAGTCTAATCAGCATTTCAGTCCAGGTCAACTAAGCCTGCAAGGGACAAGGGTTTTTATCGCCTCTGATCCGCTTGGAACATCACATCCGAGTCAACCTGCTAATTTAAGTCATGACTTCGGCGTGACGTGCTGACGGCATAACATGGCGCCCATTCCCTCCGTCTGTACTTACGGGACTTTTGGCTCTCAGCAACAATTCCATCCGCCTTTGTATTCTGCCATTCAGCGCTCAACTGTTTGTGCCGATTAGACCCAGGTCTATTGGCAGAGGGGAATGAGTCACTTGCCAATTGTTAGCAGGTTAACCAGCATTGAAAAAACTTGCGTTGACCTGCTAAGTTAAGTGTGAAAGCGCTAATAGTGAGCCTCGAGCCACTGCATCTGTACAAGCGGCCATCTTGAGAAAATTTAAAATCATCAACATGAAATGCATCAAGAGCTCAAAGATAACGGCTGAACATTAAACCAATGGATCTTTGCACAGAAGTCTCTTTTCAGACTGATGTTAGTTGTGCGTTGTCCATTCTACGCTCATTTACAGATTACAGGGGTTAAAGGTTTGCGGGGCGCTTCCTTGGAGGGGCACCATCAGGCTCTTCAGCACGTCTCTTCTGAGACCTAGAATGCTGCTGGTTCCTCTCCAGGACCAAAACCTGTGAAGTCTGGACATGAGCAACTGTAGTGTTTAATGGCTCAGGATTTGAAGCCCCAGGCAGCAAAACAGAAGGAAGAGGGTTAGGAGGAGGAGGAGGAGAGGAGGAGGAGCGGATGGAGAAAAAGGAAGAGGAAGGCGAATCAGAGGTAAAGGGAGGAGGGTGAGGAGATCCAGGAGGGATGGCTGCTTTAGAAGAGGGGGTGAGGGAGTCAGAGGAGGGAGGAGGTGTCAGAGAAGGAGTCTGGGATATAGAGGGAGGGGCAAAGAGGAAAGTCAGAGGTATGAGGGTCAGCGTCAAAGTCAAAGTCTGAAGAGGAGATAAAGGAGTCAAGGGCAGACTCAGAAAAGTGGGGGGCAGTCTGGGGAGAATAGGAGGGACAGAACTGGCTCAGATGATGGGCTGGAGGAGTCAAAGCAGGGAATGAGGAGTCAGAGTCAAAGGGGGAGGTGTAGGAGGGGAGAAAAGACTCAGAGGTGCTGGGAGGAGCCTGGGGGGATCGAGGAGGAGAGGACTGGATCAGAGAAAAGACTGGAAGAGTCATCAGAGAGGAGGAAGAGTCAGAGTCAGTGAAAGACTCTAAAGAGGAGATAGAGGAGCAGGAAGACTCTGATATGAAGGGAGAACCCTGGAGACCACAAGGAGACTGTGGTGGGCACGACCCAACAAAATCACAGGGAGTCCAAGAAGGATTCCCATTGTCCCCGTCCAAGTTAGAGCCAGAGAAGACAGCAGAGGAGTCAAAGTGAGACTCAGAGGTGTGGGGGGGAGTCTGAGGAGGATGAGGGGAGGACTGGCTGAAGTCAAAGGGTGGAGGAGTCTGGGGAGATTGAGGGGGGGAGGACTGGCTTAAATCATAGGATGGAAAAAGTTGGAGAAGGGGGGATAGTCACAGTCAGTCATAGCCCAAGGCGTCAAAGAGGAGTCTTGGTTGAGAGCAGTCTCAGAGGAGTAAGGAAGTGGGGGAGTGGGATAAGGAGAAAAGGGTCCAATAAATGAGATTGAGGAGGGGGACTGGCTGAAATAGGGTGGAGGAGTCTGAGGAGCTTGAGGGGGGAGGACTGGCTGAAATAGGGTGGAGGAGTCTGAGGAGATTGAGGGGGGAGGACTGGCTGAAATCAAAGGGGGAGTCTGAGGAGATTGAGGGGGGGAGGACTGGCTGAAATCATAGGATGGAAAAGTTGGAGAAGGGGGGGGATAGTCACAGTCGGAGTCATAGCCAAAGACGTCAAAGAGGGAGTCTTGGTTGGGAGCAGTCTCAGAGGAGTAAGGATGAAGTGGGGAGTGGGATAAGGGAGAAAAGGGTACAATAAATGAGATAAGTCCTCCATCTTTACCAATGAAGGACACTTACCTTGGCGGCCACAAGGACGGCTGTTTGGTCACCTGGACAGCTGTGTAGGCGCGGAGGTCTTTGTCCTCTAGAGCTGGAGAGCTGGATCTGGGATCTACAGACACAAACAAAACAAATGTGTCAGGATGTAGGGCTCAACAACTTAACACAACATCAGCACATTTATCAGACAGATTTTCATCAAGTCCTCACAACCCTGACGCCTTTAGTTTCAACAAAGAGACACAAACACACATCTGTCATTATTTACAGTGGAGGGAGGAAACTCTGCTCACCAAGAGGACCTCATTCATTTTACTGTAACTGCACATTATTAAGTAGACACTGTGTAAAAAAGAAACATTACTTACAAAGTTTTTAAGAGTTCAGAAAGCTAATTCTACATTATTCGACCCAAATGCAGTTAATACTTGATGATTAAAGCAGCTATGAACAGAATAAGGCCAATCAGAGCTTTGTTTCTTACTGATCACTTCAAAAATCGTCACCCAGTGAGTGCAAGATCATAAATGCACAATCACAGCAGAAGAGAGACATTTGCTCACCAAAAGCCCCTTTAGAAGAACTTAAATTTGAAAAAATATTTGCGTTTTTTATTTTATTTAAAATAAACCCAAGAGTTTAACAGAAGCAACTACAACCAAGTAAAATGACAAAAAACTCAATATCCAAATTATGACAAAGATAAACAGAATTGGACCTAAAATGAACAAGATTATGTCATGAAAAATTCCTATTTGGACAAACGTTTGGTGTAGATTATTGTGTGGTAAAGAACAGTACACAAACTTGGATCTGAGCACAAAGTCTGCCACAGGTTTTTTAAACAACTTTAATTCCCTCTATGTTGATAACATATTCCATTATACTGTGTTCTGAATGAAAACATATCTAAAAATCCTAAACAATGTATTGTCCAGGCCAACACTAAATAAAAAAGCCCTTTTCTGAGTTAGAAGTCCGTGTTAAGGTGGTTTGCAATGCATTCAGAAAATAATACAACAAAAAGTTTCAACACAGTCAGACAAATGTGAAAGTTGACACCTTTTACGCTGAATTACACCATCCAAACATATTTCAATGACAGTAATTATCTTTAATAGTGGTTAAGTTGAGTCAAATGTAAGGGCTGTAGCCTTGCTAACATCTGCACCTTTAAGAAGGCTGAGACAGAGAAAACACTTAAAATCTGCAAAAGGCCAAAGAATATTAATCTTCATTAATATTTCTGATGCATATATCTGTGTTGCTCCTTTTGTGGACCTAAGTAACATGAAAGTAAACCAATGAGCCTACTTGGATGTTGTCATATTTTGGACGTTTAATTGTAACATCAGATTATTCGGATTGACCTGTTACTTCATGCATTGGTCGTTCCATTGTAATGTCAAATAGATGTCTTTTTCTGTTATTCTGGATGTTTCATTGTAAAGTTGGATTAATCTGATTGATGTCTTTTACTTCATGTTTTCCACATTTCATTGTAACGTCTAAAAGATGTCTTTTTCTGTCATGTTTGGACGTTTAATTTTGTGGGATTGACGTCTTTTACTTCATGTTTTCCACATTTAATTGTAACGTCAGATAGACGTCTTTTACTGTCATATTTTGGACATTTAATTGTAACGCATGGATGGGCGTTGGATTGACGTCAGATTGACATTGAATACATCTTTTACTTCACGTTTTCCACATTTAATTGTAACGTCTGAAAGACGTCTTTACTGTCATATTTTGGACATTTAACTGTAAAGTTGGATTATTCGGATTGACCTATTACTTCATGTTTTTGACAGTAAATTGTAATGTCTTTGTTTGTCATGTTTTGAACATTTAACTTTAACTTCAGACTGACATCCTTTACTTCATGTCTTGGATGTTTAACAGTCACATTTTTTTTATGTCATGTTTTTGACATGTAATTGTTACTTCAGATTGACATGTTTTACTTCATGTTTTGGACATTCAATTGTAAAGTCAAATACACGCCTTTTCCTGTCAAGTTTTTGGACGTTAACTGGACTGACGTCTTTTACTTCATGTTTTCGACATTTAATAGTAACATTGGAGAGATGTCTTTTTTGTTATGTTTTGGACGCTTAATTGAAATGTTTGATTGACGTCTTTTACTTCATGTTTTGGATGTTTAATTGTAATGTTAGATTCAAATCTTTCTGTCATGTTTGGAATTTAATTGTTGAATTTAATTGACGTTTTACTTCATGTTTTGGATGTTCAATTCTAATTTTGAGTAGATGTCTTTTTTTTATAATGATTATTTTGTTTTTATACTCCCTTGTCATTTTAATGCATTTTTCTTGCTCTGTAAAGCACTTTGAATTACCTTGTGTAAGAGTTGTGCTCTGTCAAAAAACTTGCCTTTAAAGTTGTATGTGTAAAAATAATAAAGTTTTAAATACAACCTTGAAGAAGAGTCTAAATCATCCCCATGTATCTTTGCTTAAAACAGCTCAAGTGAAAAATATTTGTGTTTTTTTATATTATTTAAAATAAACCCAAGAGTTCAACAGAAGCAACTACAACCAAGTAAAATGACAACAAACTCAATATCCATATTGTGACAAAGATAAACAGAATTGGACCTAAAATAAACAAGATTATGTCATGAAAAATTCCTATTTGGACAAACGTTTGGTGTAGATTATTGTGTGGTAAAGAAGAATATTACAGCAATTAGATAGTAAACAAACTTGGATCTGAGCACAAAGTCTGCCACATGTTTTTCAAACAACTTTAATTCCCTCTATGTTGATAACATTTCATTATACTGTAGTCTGATTGAAAAAATATCTAAAAATCCTAAACAATGTATTGTCCAGGCCAGCACTAAATAAAAAAGCCCTTTTCTGAGTTAGAAGTCCGTGTTAAGGTGGTTTGCAATGCATTCAGAAAATAATACAACAAAAAGTTTCAACACAGTCTGACAAATGTGAAAGTTGACACCTTTTACGCTGAATTACACCATCCAAACATATTTCAATGACAGTAATTATCTTTAATAGTGGTTAAGTGGAGTCAAATGTAAGGGCTGTAGCCTTGCTAACATCTGCACCTTTAAGAAGACTGAGACAGAGAAAACACTTAAAATCTGCAAAAGGCCAAAGAATATTAATCTTCATTAATATTTCTGATGCATATATCTGTGTTGTTCCTTTTGCCATGAATATCATTGAATCATACCATTGAGTCTGTTTGGATGTTGTCATATTTTGGACATTTTAATTTTAACGTCGGATTGACATCTTTGACTTTATGTTTTGGATGTTTAATTGTAATGTCAATAAATGTTTAATCTGTCAAATTTTGTACATTTAATTGTAAATTCAGATTGACATCTTATTTGGACGCCCAATTGTAATGTCAAATAGACGTGTTTTTCTGTCCCATTTTGGAAGTTTAATTGTAACTCGGATTGACCTCTTTCACTTCATGTTTTGGACATTAAATTCAACGTCATATAAATATTTTCATTTATAATGTGTTTTTTTGTTTTAATTCTGCATTGTGATTTGAATGCATTTTTCTTGTTCTGTAAAGCACTTTGAATAACCTGGTGTACGAGTTGTGCTCAATAAATAAACATGTTTTGCCTTTAAGAGTTCTGTGTGTAAAATTAAGAAAGTTTAAAAACAATCTTGAAGAAAAGAGCCTAAAACATCTCCATATATCTTTGCTTAAAACAGCTTAGCTAGTTTTTGTCTTGTGTCTCAAACATGTTTGTTATTCCAACATTTCGATGTTATTCCTCTTTAACTGTAAATACTCCCTCAATATTCTGCTAAATGTGACGAATAAACTCTAAAAGACTCATTTCAGGACGTTTTACTGAGTTCGGCTGTTTTCACCAAACGGTGTTTCTGACCTGATGAAACTCGTGATGTTTAATGAAGTCTAAACTCTTACATTTCTCGAGTAAAGATCAAGTTTGTCCTTTTTCGGCTGCTGTTCGGTCGATAAATCCTCGCTGAAAGAAACTTTGTCACGGAAATCTCTCTGAAGATGTTCACAGTCGTCGTCAATCTCTGCGGAGTGCGGACTCACTTTGTGAAGGTTTGGGCTTTAATATTTTTCAAACGATATGATGTTGTTATGGCGACCGAACCCTGACGTCACTCACTGTCGAACGTTGTTTTTTTTTTAAGTCATCACGTATCAAAAGCGCCACTCTACAGTCACATTGCATAAAAGTCTGTATAGAAAGTGTTTATTTTGTTCACATTAGTTTGACTTAGCAGTTTCTTCACTATGTTTTGTATCTTTCTCAAAAACAACAGCAAACATGTTTGTATAATTCATGGATCACAATTTCCAAACCTATTTCAACACCTCAGAAAGACTTTAAAAATCGCATCATTTCTGCTCCATTACAAAAATATATTCATTAGGAAAACAAAGGAAATAAAACCTGTTACACATCATCATTGTGCCATCTCTATATTAATGACAGTCAAAGATGTTTTGTCCATAACACATCTAAAGTGTTTACACTGCATCCTAAAAATATTTGTATATTGTTTATTTAAAGAATATGAAGAAATTGATTAAATTAGTCATTGTTTTCACTTTGATTGTGCTACATAGTGTCCAACGTAAATAGAAAAAAAAAATTCCACATTGGATGATTTATTCTCAAGCAAATTATGAGTCAAATTATGCATCCATAATCTAGAATTAAAAAAAAAAAAAAGCCCAAGACTGCGGACGGGAAGACAGAGGACGGGAAGGAGCATTAGGCAGCTTGTAGCCATATTTTATTTATATTATTTATAGTCTGGTTTATCTTGATCTCTTCTGTGAACTTTTGTTTATCTGTTATACTGAACTGTTACTGATCCTAATTTCCCTGAGGGAGTTTTCCAAAGGGCTTAATAAAGTTCTATGAAATATAATCTAATCTTAGGCTGATGCCTTTCCATTTCTAAATCTTAAATTTAAAATAGAATTCTGGTAACATTTGGTGGGGAATAATTTTTAAAGATTACGTCTCAAATTTCTTTTTGTTTTTCTGTCTCAAATTAGTGAAAGAATGAGCAGTCTTTGAAAAAAAAAGAAAATGCACTTTGATCAAACTATGGTTTGTCTTATTTTTGAGTTATACTAAGCGGCTATCATTTTATTATTAAAAAGTCTTTTAAAATGCATTTTGAATTGAATTGAATTGAATTCATTTATTTATTTCGGTCACGTCAGCACACTTATACGACATCACACATTGTCAATAGTTGATCACATTGTACATGTCTGAAAGGGAAGATGGGAGAAGCAGAGCTTATCTAGTCCTGTCCCCATTTTCTCAATATTTAGTCTCCTCTTTTCCATATATCATCAGATTATTAAAATTTTTCATTCCATTTACAGAAGTGTGACATAATTCTTGACTGTCTTTTATTGTCCGTATTTGACCTTTTATGACCAATCCTTTGTTCCACGTAAGGCAGAGTCCAATCCTTTGTTCCACGTAATGTTCCATCAGGGCATTTTGGTTCTCCCGGGCCAGCTTGACAGGTTGAGAAAACCTTGTCGATTGCGTTGAGAGCCCAACTTAGTGGATCCATTTTGAGACTGTCTGTCCCTCTGCAGTTAGTTGGATATATACTGCTACCTTGACTTACACCATCACTTCATTCACTATCATTGTTTAGGTACATTTGGTCTTTCCTGCTGTCTTACAGACCAAACAACCCACATGTTTTGTTTCACCATCCTTCAGGTCTTTATATCTTTATATCTTTTAGATTATACACCCTTAAGAATTGTCATATATCATTTAATCATATTATCATATTCATATCCGTCAAAGATCATTTTGACCATTTTTTTCTTAAAGACTTTCATGGTACCGCTGCACCTGGTTTCTCCTGTAAGCTGTCCCATTGATTGACTCCATTAGCTGTGATAGTCATGGCTTTCAATGTGGTTCTTACTTTTTTCTTTTTGAAAATCATTTCACCTCTTAAGTTATGTTTCGTCTGTCTTTTTATGAACCTTGTTTGTAGGTTCCTCGGTAGCTGACCATGTGCCGCCTTGTACAATACCTGCACGGTCCTGTATTTTATTAGGTCATATAGTTTTAGGATCTTTGCTGTAATAAACAGCTGATTTGTGTGTGCTCCATAGCCTGCGTGGTGAATAATTCAGTAACACTTTACTTTGGAGGTCCACAAATTTCATCGCAATTAGGTAATAATTAGACAAAGTTATTTCTTATTTCTTTGAAATTACCCCCGAAATTTCATGAGAATTTGGTGAAAATTAGCACATAACTTCTTTAAAATCAGCACATAACTTCCTTGAAGTAATGTCCAGATTTATTTTTGCAAGTCACAATTGGTAGGTTACTATTTTTCCAGTTTCTTTGAAATTTACTCCAAATTGCAAGGGAAAAAGGTGATGATTAGCAAATAATTTATTTAAAATTAAATTACAACCCACCACAAAATGTTTTTAAAAATATCCCAACGTTTCTGCTAGAAGCTGGTGATAAATAGCTGCTTAGTTCTGGTATACAGATGTTAGGTTCATTGTTTCCTGAAAGTTACCTTTAAAATGTTAAGTGAATAATTCAATTTCCCAATAAGCAGCTGATAGTTAGCTATGTGTTATTTAATTTCACCAAGTTCTTTAGTACCAAGTTTGTTGATATGCAGAATAGAGATCACATGCAAAATGATATACCTTTATGATTAGGCCTATAATGTTTTACATGATACAATTAAAGGCGTTAGATGTGATATTCACCAAGAGTAGGGTTGTAAATTGGCCTTACCTGATTGTGATAGACACCGTGAGTACAGGTGCATGGCAAACGTGATCTGGCCAGCCACAGTTGACGGCCTTGTTGTCAAATGACAGACAGATACACTGACCACATGTGCAAATTCTACATAGTTGACAAGTATTAATTTAACTATAACTGACAACTAACTTCCATTGATCAGGCCAGTTAAATTGTCTAATAATTTCTGCAGAGCTGACATAAAGTGAGTTGTTGTGCATTTATTTCCAACTTCTTTCTTCCTCATTTTTACCTAATTTCTTCAGAGCAGACCTGTAAAGTGAGTTGTTGTGCCTTTATTTCCAACTTGTTTCTTCCTCATTTTTACCCAATTTCTGCAGAGCAGACCTGTAAAGTAAAGTGAGTCGTTTTGCCTTTATTTCCAACTTGTTTCTTCCTCATTTACCTAGTTTCTGCAGAGATCTCTAAAGAGTATTAATATCATATGTTTAAATTCCTGCATAGAAAACCTTTTTACAAAAAGTTTTAAAACTAAAAGTGTTTACAAATGAACAGTCCCAAACCAACCAAAATAATGGCTAAATAATATATTATTTTAAATAAACACAAAAAGGAAGGAAACAGGAAGAAAAATATATATTTTATTGTTGCACACTTTGAGTTAAGCGAGACTCACTTCAGTGTGACTTTTATATTTTTAATGTTGATTTC
>JAZDUH010000152.1:12622500-12815000 GCA_036419115.1 Scarus forsteni
CTCTCTGATAGGCACCACGTTGACCAGGCATAGGGCCCCTGTCTCCATCTGAAGCAGGCAAGAGGATGAACGGAAGATGGGACTTAAATTCTGCTCCAAGATAAACGCTGACTCTAGCATAGAAACATCCACAGTGTAATACCAAACGCAAAATCAAGTGTCTGACATGCTAGAGCTAGATGATTATCAACTTTAGATCTCAGTTACAATTACCATTCAAAACTGAGTAATCAAGATTAAGAGATTACTGTGGCACAGGCCTTGTGAAAAAAATCCATTATTATTATCAGCATTACCTTGAGGTATTTGTATCTTCACCTGTTCATTTCTATGCATTGCCCAAACTTTAATGTTCAAAATGACAATGTCAAAAGCATATACAATCAATGAAACATGATTTAAAGTCACAGAGTAATCCTGTTTGATGATCTACTACAGTAATAGTGATCATAATTTTTGGCCATAATCGACACTTCACACATATACATGTAATTGCAACTGAGATTCTTGACTGTAAGGGCATCTTGATAGCTAATCTGTTTAATGTGGTTAAAAACCTCCCTCTTTATTCTGGAGTATGAGCTGTCTAATGAATCCTGGTGTAAAGCTAACAAATATACCATGACTGCTTGACATGGTGGGTTGGAGTCGTTTGTTTGAACCAACCTGGATCTGAATTAAAGTCAAGAGGCATGGCACTTTTTTAGGATTTAGTGGAACATTTGTTAAAGTGCATACCTCTTTTGAAAGGCTTTTTGTGGATATAAGCAGGTCCTAGTTTGAAACTGTCCCCTCCTCAGCTGTCTTGATTTACACCTTTGTCCCCACTACATCAGTCCATCATTTTGAACTGCAATTCAATGACTTTAACTTTATCTGGGTAAGTCTAGTTATTTATTTATTCATTTTAAATCTTACTGTGCTTTAGTGAATCATATGTTTTAAGTGTTTTGTTCAGTGTGGGTTTGTTTGGTCCGGTTGGTTTAGTTATTTTATTGTGCACATCCTTTTTGTTGTTGTACACATTCTGTTTATGTAAAGCTATTTTATAATGCTGTACAAATGAAGTACATGTACCCTAAATTACTGTTTAAATACAGTACTTTCAATAACAAAATACTGCTTTACAAACAACAGAAACATTTAAAAGTGCATTATTTTTTAACGGAGATGCCAGATTTTTGTTTTTACTTAGATTCCTTAACAGAAAAATTTGATTCAGTGGTTGATTTATTTCTGACTTCTCAGAGAAGCCCCATGGGTATAATAAGGAGAATTCAGTTGAATTCCTCATTCCTGTTTAAACTGCTTGTCCAACAAACACTTTTTTTAAAACAAGTTTTTGATGACTGATTTCCCCCAGACCAGAATTCACCAAGACCAAGACAAGACCTGGACTTTTGGGAGTCGAGACCGAGTCGAGGCAAAGAACATCAAAATCTATTTTAGAAACCATGACAAGGTTGAACAGTTAAGGGGGGTGTCCCTCAGTCACAACACCAGGAAGGCTGCAGGGGAAATAGCACATGAATTGAAGCTTTTTGTCGTTTTACCACATGTTCCTCCTTATTCACATTAATGAAGTTGAAGAGCAGCAGATCAGTGCTGGTCTTGATCGGTCTTGATGGAAAATCCCGAATCCGGCCAGTCTGAGACTGAGACAAGTCCAAGACCTTCAAAATGTGGCCTCGAGACCGGTCTTGAGTAACACAACAGTACCGTGCACATTCAGCTGCTGATCAACTCACCACGTAAACTGTCAGGCAGATTTCCTGGCTTGTTTCCCACATCCTTCCCTGCTCTGGAGTCAGGTTCTGGGAAGAAACCTGCATTATTCCTTGGAACTCCTAGAATTGTCTCCAAGGTCTCGGTCTGATCATCAGAGTAGAAAACAAAAAAAAAAAAGAAAAAAGTTACAAAACATGATCTGCTGGGTATTTCAAACTGCAGCTCATAAATCATTCCAGACAAAAGCCTTACTTCATCAGATGGCTCCAGCTTCACCTTCCCATCCATGCAGAGGGGGTCAGAGCTGGTGACCCCTGTACCCTGGGCCCCTCTTCCCTCCAGGTCCTCCAGTTTTGGTTTAATATCACCACCTTCCTTTGAGTCATCCTTGTTGAGGAGGTAGTGAAGGAGAGCGTGGGGCTTCTCCTTCTTAGGGCTGTGCTGCTCCTGTTTACACTCTGATCCCCGTGCCCCTCCGGGGGTAGCAGCTGCAGGTTCTGGAGCCCCTGCATCCAGGCTGCTCTTCCCGGTGGCCTCAGCAGTGATCCGGGCCACCTCATCTGGAGTGTTCCCATTCTGCAGCAGCTTGTGAAGGATCTTGTGCTTCTCCTGCAGCGACTGGCTTGATAAATGTCCTGGACCGCCAGAGGAGGACACAGAGCTCTGATTTCCGCCCGTAGATGAGGACACTCCGGTTGTAGATGAGGGGCTGGTGACGCTGGCTGTTCCGTCTTTACCCTCAGGGGTGGAGCTCGGCCCTGTGCTTGTGTGATTTGGTGGCACCAGCTCGTCTGTGGGGGAGGTGAGGAGCTGTAGAAGCTTCTTGTGGCACTTGCTGTCAGGGACTCGGCGGTTGGCTTCTCCTCCGCCTTGGCCCCCCTCTCTGCTCACCTGGCTGTCAGGCTTGTCAGGTGGGCCTTCACTGGTTGGGGTGTGTGGGTGCTGCTGAGGCTGCTGATCTCCTCCAACCCCCAGGGAGCTGCCTGGGCTCTTGGAGTCAGAATAGGGTGGGAGGCCTGGTTTGCAGGGACCACCTGCTACCTGGTTGGTAGAGTTGATACTTGGGGAGCTTTCAGGCTTGTGAGGAGGGGGAGAGGTAAGGGGGGAGGCCATGGGGTTACCAACTCCCTCACTTATGGCTTGGAGGGCATTCAAGGAGCTGCTGGAGAAGGTGGTGCCCCCTCCTCCCCCTCCAGTATTACCAGGGTGACTGGAGCTCAAAGGAGAGTTCATACCTGAAATAGACACAACCAGAGATACTTTACTTTTCAATCAATAAAGCTTATACCACCAATATTAGACAAAACATTTAAGAAAGTATGACGTCAAAGTCACAATTCCTATCACAGATTTACCAAATCCAGGTGCAATCTGAGCCGCCTTAACCCTTTAACTTCCAGCTCAATTGTTTGGCCGAGGTGAAAAAAATCCGGAAAATTTAATGTGAAATAAAATAACTCATCATTGTTTCCGTCAATGTTTTAGGATACAGAAAAAAACTGTAAACCACCAAAAGAACTGATATTGTCTCTATGTGGGATTTAAAGGTTTAAAAGCTAAAAGCTATTACTATTATTATTATTATTTTAAATTCTTTCCCATTTACTGATATGTGTCAGTCTCAAATGTATATATTTCAAGTTATTTTTGCTGTTTTATTCTCAAAAGTGTCTTCCTTTTCTAATTGATTTTGTCCCTAATGTTTGAGCATTTTTATATCATTGAGTAATTAACTGTAAGCTTTTAAAACCCTTAAAATCCCCACCAAGACAATATCTATTTTTTGTTTTATTTTTAGCTTTCTATGTTCTCTGAAATGTTACCAGAATCAAACACTGATTTGATTTGCTCCGTTTTTTTAAAAATTAAATATCTGTTAATTTATTGATGACCTCTGCCAAACAGTTGAGCTGGTAGTTAAACGGTTAAACTTTGTCATAACTTTTACAGATTATATATAGCTAATGCCTCCATCCAGTATCACAGTAACATTTGTATCTCTAGGAGTGCTTCCTTGTTAACAGCTCAGACAGCACGTAGCACACAAAACTCACATTCCTGAAAACTTCTGTTCAAGTTTGTCCAAATCAAGTGGCTGATATTCCATGAAAGTAATACTTAACTCCCTGGTATTTTGTTTGAGTTGTGGTGCCGACACTGACTAACTAAAGCAGAGGTTCTCAGATGTCCTCTATCGTGTCCCCCCATTAAAGTCAATACATTTCTTCAGTGTAGTTGTTTTTCTGAGCATTTTAAGACCTCATGAAATTTCTTAGTAACATTACAAACCCTGCCTTTAAATAGAAGATGCTATTCTTGTTAAAACTCCAAACTACCTCCAAAACAGCTTGCATGCACATTTCATGATACCAGTCTATGAATGATAGGTCCTATCTGCAAAAATCCACGACACCCACAGACTGAGGCTGCTGTAGCTGTTTGTTTGGCTTCTGTCTTCTGCTCATCTGTGTGTAGGAATTCAGTGAAATGGCTCATTTCTAAGCTACAGATCTGCACCAAATCACCAATGTGCTATCAGTTGAGATAAACTTTGTTATTATTTAATGCAATTTACCATTTACAAGTCTCTCATTCAAACTGACATCACCAGCTTTTCTGCACGTTTTGAACCTGAATAACCCTGAAAATTAAGCGTATTTTTGAACAGAATCATTTGAACACTTTATTTTTTGGGAAAACAAAAATACTTGAAACTTCTTTGAAAAACTCAGTTGCTCCTAAATTCAATTTAATTTTATTGGATTTTCCCCATTCAGTAAGAAAAAAAAACTTGGATCTGCATGTTTCCGTTGGAGTATTTTGATGTGATCCAAACCCTTCACAAAGGGGAGGCTGGCTATGCTCTATCAAAAACTGTCACAGTTGACAGAGGAGATCAAATATCTAACGATGATCACATTTATTAATTCCTGATACACGTTATGAAATTAATCAAACTCCTTGTGTAAGGAGTGCCTTTAATGCTCACCAGTGTCTACAGTGGACCCCATCTGACACTACATTGCATGGTAACTTTTTACACCATGACACCAATAGGAATGTATGCAGAGAAACTGTCAATAATGCAGGAAAACAAAACATTATCATTCAGTAGCATTTTGACAACAGCCCAGTCGCCTGTTTGCTTGATGCAACTAGTTTTACTACTACTGCTAATACTACTAAAGCACAGTAATGAATAACTGGTCACCCTATTAGCGCCGCTTGCTATATCAAATGTGTTCTCATTTCAAACAAACCACTTCAGGGTATTAACAGGAAGTGAGCTGAGACCACCTCTTTCAGGCAAGCTTGGTGAGGTAAGTACCAAAACAGTGATTGGCTGCTGTGTTCATATATACTTAAAGCACAGTACCAAACAGTGAACACCCACTTGTGTTAGAACAACTGACTCAGTGTGAAAAAGACAAAAAAAAGCTCAAAAAACACACCAACTCTAAACTGAATGCTGCCACAAGATCACACACTCAATACACTAACAGATACAAAAACTATTTGACAAGCTGCAGTTAAAGAAGATGTCATGTATGCACCTGACTTTCTATTAACTTCTACAAGTTACTAATGGTTCATACCTCCTGGTGAGAATGGGCTTGCACCCATCTTGGGGCTTCCTCTGACTCTGGGTGAGCCCATGACGTTGTGTGGGGGGCCGTTGATCCCAGGACTGACCTGGGGAGGACTGGTCATTCCCATTCCGTACCCACCAGGTCCTCCTCCGCCTCCATGAAACTGCCCCATCTGCTGCTGCTGTTGGTGCTGCTGGTGTTGCTGGTGCATGCCGTGGTGGCCCATCTGATTCATGGAGTTCATGGGGGAGTTCATGGGATGCATGGAATTCATTTGATTCATCTGACCCATGTTGTTCATTTGATGCATTTGATTCATCTGATTCATTTGATGCATGGAATTCATCTGATTCATGGGGTTCATGCGGTTGCCTCCGGAGTAAGGGGGCACTCCTCTTTGAGCCATGTTGCCCTGCTCGGCCATCCCATAGCCTCTGTTCATTCCCATGCCCCCTCCTGGGCCCATGTTCATCTGCTGATTTGGATTGTTCACCCCCATGTTAGGTGGTCTCATACCTCCACCCTGGTTCCCACGATACCCATTCTGTTCCCTGTGAAGAAACATGGTGGAAAAACAATTAAAAAGAAGATTAAAAAAACAAATGTTTAAATTATAATGGTTATTGTATAAAATGTTCACCTCTGCAGCAGATGTGTGGAGAGGAAAGAAAGCGGTTCATTGGTGTTGGGGTTCTTGCAGAGGTCACTTCTTGTCTGGGCAGTTACTGGAGTGCCGTCAGAGAGCGAGAAGCGGTAGAGGGGGGTCTCTGCATGACCATTATGGAAAGCTGGTGCAGAAAAAAAGAAAGTTAAAGCCCTTTAAAAGTCAGATCACGGTTAAATATTACAATAAAGCTTCATAAAAAGATGGTTTGATTTTTGTTTATGCTGGAAATTAGCACATGCTGTTCTGTGTTTTTTTCTTTACTATCATAGACATGCACTCAGTCCACACGGAGTATCTTTTGGTTTACCTCTCTAGAGATTTTTCTGTGAGCAAGCTAACAAAGCCTTAAATACTGACTGATCAGAGGACCAGGGTTTGTTTTCTGATTGATGCTTGAGAGGGACAAAGAGTTTAATGGAGGCTGTCATGGTCGAGCACCTTAAACATCCCTGATGAAAATATCAATGAAAAGGAGCCATTTCATTCTGGACCATTGGATGATGGCTAAAAAAAACATACTCATGTCACAGCAGTTGAGTAACTGCTTGTGTCCTTGTATTTTGAGGAGTTTTTAAAACAGCATTTAATTTTGAAGAGTACATTCTGAGAACGTTTTTAGCTTTATTTTACACAACATCTCAAAGCAAGTTCAAAAACAAACCAATAAACAAACAAACATTACTAAAGGCAGAAAAAGTTAGTCTGACCTTTCTGTCAACAGTGAAACTTGCCATGTGTTTGACCTATGATACAACATGACTGACAGTCAGGGCAAATGAGTCCCTGTTAAAGCCCAAATATGCTCCAATATTTCACTTTGTCATTGGGTGTGCTTTTAAATTAAGAGTCTTGCTTGACATCAGTTATCACCGCTGCAAAGGAGAATATATTTTTGCCAGCGTTTGTCTGTTTGGCTGTTAGTAAGATAACTTAAAAAGTTGATATCTTATTTTGATTAAATTTGACGATGATCTTTATATAAATATGCATCCAGGTGCTTTTTTGAAGGGTTTGTTAACATTGTGAACAAGAACATTTTCCCACATTTTTGCTGATAACTTGGCAAGGAATGTCAGAAATGCCTTGGGTGGAGGGTTACGCTGTATGAGAACTTTCAGTTATTGTTGTAAAATTGCACAAGATGAAGAGACCTCACAACCTCATTTTCTATGGGACTTAAGTTAGAATGAGGGTCACATACTGTTATTTTTAAAAGTGAAGGGCAAATTTTAACACGTTGAAAGTCTTTTTTCAATAAGGCAATCACAAATACCTGTAATTAGCAAAATAACAATATAAAAAAACAAAATTTCTGATGCCAACATTTACAGTATTTATCTCAGGAGCAAATGTGAAGCAAGACTTATTAAGCCGAAATGGAATCAAGGACAATTAAAGTTAAGCCTTTATATCATTGAAACTGATTTTGTATCAAAAATGTTTTACCAATACTTTATGAAAGACGATAGACCTTAACTAATTTCCTGTGTATATATATATATATATATATATATATATATATACATATATATATTTTTTTTATATTTTTTCCATCGTACATGGTTTTGTTGTGGAATATTTCATAACAGATTTTATCATCTACACAACAGAGAAGAGGGGCCACCCACCGTTCCTCCAAGGCATAAAAGGAAGTGCCAAATTAAGTTTTATATAAATTACTACTTTTTGACTTCTGCTAGTACTAAAGAAAAATACTGTCTATACTTTTCTTCTTTCCATGCTGTCATTTGAGAATTATTCTTCTAAAAATGTATTCGATAAGCATCTGTATTATAACTTGTAATGCCAAGAGTGTCATTCGTTGTGTCTAAAAGTGTATTTGCCTCTGTTCTGATAGAGATTTTTCCTTTGATGCTTCTTGGCCCTCATTCATTCAACAACTCGTCCCATATACCAAAGTTTTTTATGTGGAGACTTGTGCTCTGTACATTCCTTGTATACTTTAGTGATGGCTGCTTCCTTGACAATGTTAAATCTGCCCTCCTTACACTGATTATGACGGATTACGCCTTTGTAGAAAATGGATTATCTAAACTATGGCCATGTTTGCATTACACGCAACATGTTCTGAATGTCACAGCATGCTTGAGTGATTCATCATAGTGCTTTGTAAAGAGTGAAGAAGGAGGTTGGCTGGTTAGTCTATGTCAAGCAGAAGTACCCACCCTCTTGATAGTGACGTTTGTAGGACCATGGTTGTCCCTCACTTCGATGGAGGAACATCTGCATGCACCGCCTCACGAGATCCTCCCACCCTGGACGCATGGTGGTGTGGGGAGAGCTCTGCTGTTCAATCTCAATGAGTTTACCTGGAATAAAAAGACCCAGAGGATATCACAGGCAGGACCACGGCTACATGTAAAAGTCCCAAGAATGCAAATGTGGCAAAAGAGGTCAAATCTACATGTTTTTTTTTTTTAAGAAAAAATTTCACAGTACCAACCAAACCATAGCACCAAACACATCATATGAAACACTCTTCAGTACTTACCAGAGAGCTCGTGGCGAGTGCTAAACCTCTCCGTCCTCTCTGCTGCTATGATTCGCCGGGCCACACAGATCATACACGACTGCAAATCTGAGTCATCAAACAACACAACGTTTATTTGTCATCTGATTAAACTGAAAAAACTGCCAATCACAGAGTTATTTATAACATTTGCAACTTAGCTGAAACTGACTGAGAAACTGTAACTGAGCTCATCATGATTGGATGAAACTCAGCTGATGTGACACACTGGAGTCAGGAGTGGACGATAATGTCACAAATTAATGTCTGGATATTTTCTTAGCTAAATGCCAAATATTAATATATATCTGGATAGTTCTTTCAGACGCATAATTCAAGACAAAACACAATGACAAAACTCAAAACAAGGACTGTCTTGATGCAGAGGGCTGCAAAGCCCCAAGGTCTGCAGGCAAATGTGTACTTTCATTTTTAAAGTCAAATTCATAAGTAAAAGAACTGCAAGATAGTTTTATATTTGTCTTTATTTCCAACTCTTAAGTAAACTATTGTTCATCTCAGGGTCGATGTTTAATAATGTACCATAGTTCATTTATGGAGCACACATCTTTATTTACTGACAAATTTCAAAGACATTTTGTTCATGATGATTTGTATAATGTTATGTTACTATGGTATATGTATCACTTTGTTTTATTATACTCTATATCTTTGTTGCCAAAAACTCTAATTCTGGTAAAATTAACTTTATTTTGTGTTTTCTGAGTTTGTTTGTTTTTCTTTTATTAATGGAATTTAATGTTTTTTTGTGTTAATTTTATCCTTATTTACTCTTAAGACCAGGTTTCTAAATAATCTTACATTCATTCATACATTCGGTTTCTGCCTCACCTGCATGTGACTTAATTTTATTCACTGTGGTCTTTGACTTTTCTTTTTAATATATGCAAACAAATAAAACTAAACTAAAAGTTAAGGGCATCAGCTCACCATTTTACAGAGGCATTATCATGAACTTTGTGTAAAAGGTGGAAAAGAGTCATCACACTCAAGATTTTTTTGCCATCTGTTTTGACAATCTCTGTAAAAAACATGATTCCACAGCTCATCCTCTTAAAAACAAGATCATCATCCAGCCTTATTTTAGTCCATAACTGTATATATGTGTACAAAACTGCTTAATTACATATCTTGTTTGAAAATCTTACAACATTTTTATAAATGTGATGCATCTCCTGCCCCTTTAAGTGAAGTGAAGTGTGAAGTGTCTTTTCCAGCTTTTTGTCAACAGACTAACCAACAAACAAAAATAATGCTGTGTGAGGCTTCAACAGTGTCTCTACCTTCTCCCTCCTCCATCATGGCCCGGGGCTGGGTGAGGGCGAAACACTGCATGGTTTCATATCGTTGACCTCCAGGCCTCTCGTCTGACATCCCAAAGTTCACCAGCATACGACAGTTGAAGGTGTGGCTTTTTTGCCGTGGTGCCTCTGCGCCCCATGCTCCATTGGGTGCTAAAAAGATCAAGTAAAGAGGTGAGCAAGTGACTGTAGATGTGTGTTCAGGTGTTACATTTGTTTGTAGCTTTTGAAAACAAACATTTATAGACACATGTTTAAGCATGTGTCTTCTGTGTCGTCTATGTCTCACCATTGGACTTGGGCAGATTCTTATGGAACTCCTCTCTGTCCTCTTCATGGATGATGTTGTACACACTGGTGTTGATAAGCTCCTCCTGTTTGTATTGCAGGTACTGTGTCACGTTGTCAGACACAAACACAATGCTGCCATCACGGTTAACCACAAACAGAAAGCCATCCAGGGCCTAAGTACGGCAAGAGGGAGAAAAATCCTTGATAAATAATATGGTTTACCTTTTATGGTTGCAAGAATTCCCATATACGTTCTAGCTGAGACAATAACGGGGCAGGAGAACATGTCTTTCAGATACATTAAAAATCAAATGAAACATGGTAAGATGCATCAGCACTTACTTCAGGCTCAAAAAGGGTAGGACTATACCTTCGATAGAAATATCATTCATTCTGTTCAAAAGAGAAAGCATGTTCGAGGCCTTGTGCTCTGTATAACAGTGTTTAACTGTTCAACCAACTGTAATATGTTTGCTGAAAACAAGATGGTCTTTCAGAAATCTCTATCCATGACAGGAAATCTGTTTTGTGTTTATTTCATTAATTAAGGAGCACTGATCTTGCTAGTTTAAAGCACTATTTAATAGAATTGGTTTGATAATTCAGCAATAAATGAAGAAGTCCTTAACACCTAGTTTTGCTTAATATTATGTTTCAGTTACAAAAAAACACAGGCACCCCGAGGAAATTGCACAACTTCTTGGCAACATTTGGGAAAAATTAAGTAAACTATCCAGGAGCAGGAAACCCCTTGATCCTTGGCAGTTTTGTTTGAGTTTCCCTAAACCTTTTATTCACAAATTACTAAAAATGGTCTAGCCAAATACTGGGTGTTCTGAACTTCTACTTTTTTTGCTTTGGTGTCAATCAGGCATCAATATGAATTCATTTTTACAAGAATCAAATCAAAGTTTCATCTGGCATTGGGACAATCATTAGTGGAAACATTAAATTCTCAACTTTTGGTAAGAACAAGAACAAAATCCCAGTTTGTGTGTGATAAGTGGCAGCTTTCTGATTTAATGTGTTGTTTACTCTGAATGACTGTCCTAGGACTGACCTGTAGGAGCAGTGGTCCCAGATGGTCCTTGTCAATGACCCCTTGACCAGTAGAGGACACATCAGCCTTCTGGACATCGTCATCACTGCAGGAACTTTTTCCTGAAAACAGATGAACCGCATCATACAGCTGATGAAGACAAATTTCATCTTTCATTAAAAAAGGTGGTGTAAGCCTCTGTCTGTAGCAGATGCTGATCTGTTGAGTCCTGAAAATCTAATGCTGACAACATAAGTCAGCAACGGGTCTATTCCACAGCCCTGTTGCTGACTTTATCCCAGCAATATAAATATCCATCCATCCATCCATCCATCTCTCTATATATGCCTTTTTCATATCTGATTATTCATGAATCATTCTGTACGTACGTTGTTGGCCTTGTTTTTGTGTTTTTATGCTTTATCTGTTGTTTGTATGTCCCTGTGTTTTTTCTGTCTCTGTATACAAGCTGGTTCATTCCTGTGAAGAATTGATGAAACTATTTGACTAAACTGAACAGGACAAACTTTGATCTGTCCAAGTATGATGACACTGTTGGCACTGATGAGAGATACCACAAAAAGGAAATCATCTGCAATTAGCAGCAGGGTACATCGAGGCATCTGAATTACCCCTGATTTTCACAACATCACATCTCAAATGTTTAATGCTGTAACTCACATAAAAACCCTGTTTTACATGTCAAACATTTAATAGTACTATAACAGAGATGCTCCTGATTTTTGAAGATATTCGTCATTATGCTATTAATCAAAATGTCAGACCAGTCTCTCTGGGACCGGGACAGCCTCCTGCTTTGCTCAATATTATAGTACACTTTTTGACCAGCAGATGGCAGCATTAGTCGTAAATGCATGGCTGACATGCCTTTCTATTTATAAACCAGCATGTGTTTGAGGCTTTGTTAGATACCACTTTATATAGCAGGGTCATCGGTGGCGCTAAGCTAGACTGCAAATAACTTGGTGCTGAATTTGCCTCCATTTCTATCTGAATCGTTTGGAAAAGCAAACAGACATGACAAAACTGGAGTACAGAGGTATTTGAGACTCTATGCAAAGGGGAATAGAATTGCAGAAAATCAACTATTAGATAGAAATGTGAGGCTATAAACAGATGAGAGTACAAACATCCAGGTCCTCTATCACTGTATCCTGTAACTATAGCAGCCTAACTCTAGCAGTAGCCAGCTGTGGCCCTCTGGGTAGATCCCAGCATGATTGCTCTTTCTCCTTTTCCTACTGAACTTCATAGATTTAATCACTCCTGAGATAAAACGAGTGGAGGAAAATACACTTCTCTGTGGTTCCAAATGTGTCAGATCTGTAGGGCAGCTGCAGATCTCTCTAGACTCTGATTCCTTGGCCACCAGTGTCACCTAGGCTGTAGAAGCTTTGACTGTTAAACCTGCTGCTCTGTGACTCCGGCTTGATTGGTTCATATGTATGTATTTGTGTGTGTAATTGTTTTATGTCTGTAACTTTGTAAATGTGCTGCTGCCTGTCTTGGCCAGGACACTCTTACAAATGACATTTTAATCTCTATGAGGCTATTCTGGTTAAATTAAGTTCCTATACCTAGCAGACTCCTAGACAGAGGTAGAGTTGGCACCGACAGATACTCCCGGTCAGTCAGCCTTGAGCCGTGACCACCCAGCATTGGTCTCAATTACTGGTGTTCATTTACCCCCAGCAAAACAACTGGCTAAACTGACTGTAGGTCTGAGGCAGCCTGGCCATGAACCAAACAGACCATTTCATCAGTGGCATCATCTGTCCTGCAGCAGGGTTCCTCACAGAATCCGGCCTTAATTTTACTGCAAAACAAATATGGAGGGGGAACATTTGCTGCTGCGTTGTGAATGATCACGAGTGAATGGATGCTAGTACCTTGCTCTTTGATTTGTCGGATCTGCCTCACTGTCTCTTTCAGGATGGCACATTTATCCGGCTTGACGTTGAAGCTGTCGATGTTGGAGAGGTTGGCAGAGATGAGCTCGGCCAGCTCCTCGATGTACTTGCTCTCCTGTTCCCTCCGACGCTTGTCACACCTGCCAGGGCGCCAAGGGGATTAGACAAGTTACCATGACAACTTCACCTCCCCATAGCCCGTCCGTATGCAGGCCATACGGCGTGGGCTCAGATGTTTGAGATATTTCTTAGCAGCGCAGGCTTGAACTGATGGGGGTAGGGGTGTTTACGCGAGGCCAGCAGGAAGGAAGTGACCTCATGCTCTTACTGACATCCACACCGCCACAAAAAGTAAATTTGTATGTGATCGATGCTCAACAGAAGTAACAGCACTTACCCTAAGCCTGGTGTGTCACAGGTGGACAGTTTGCGTTTGCGGTCGGAGCACAGCGGCTCCAACGAGTTGTCTCCTATGCCGCTCATCTTCAGCGCATATCAGCACCTGCAAGCACAGATACAATACATACATGTTGACTTAGACAGAAGCTGAGCCACAGCCTTTCAGGCACATGCTGTACAATCAAATCAAAGGATTTTCAAGGATTGGAAAGTGCCGTAAGCCACTAATTCTTTGCCAGGTCCACAAGAAAATACCACAAATTTGGGCCAACCTTGGAGCTTAATGTCAAGTTTTGAAATAAAATCCCCAAAATCCCCAAGCTGTTGAGGTTATAAATTAAGTGACTTTCAAGGGAAGAGTAGATTGTAGATGCCTACAGATTTATGAGGGGTGACTATCCAGTTAGTAAAGCAGCCTTGGTTCCTTCTTAGTGCTTGATGGGAGTGAAATCTCATCTGTTCCACTGCGAGGAGCGACTGATGATGATGTAGTGATTTGGAGCCTCAGGGGAGATGGGTCATCCTGCGTTCAGGCAGCCTGCCCGGAGAGAAGGATACCACTTTGCTCGCAGTGGCAACACACATTCAAACTGCCTATTCAAACAATTTCCAGTACACTTACATGTTCAGGCATGTCACAGCAAAGACTGTTAGATAGATGAGCGCTTGTTGTTACTGTACCAGCAAGGCGCATATTCAGCAGCCCGCCTCTTTGTCTAACTGCCTGCGACTGCACAAGGGAAAAAAAACAAAACTGCTGAGCGTTGTGGAGTTTGGATATGATCCAGACAGACTCCAGAGCGCATTTCAGGAAATAGTAAGAACTTTTCCACATTCTCCTTTCTCTCCATTCTCCACACTCGGCTACATCCGCTCTTTCTTCCATTGGGTTTTTACGGCTGTTTCCCCCATACCATCCTGAGGCGACCCCTCCCTTCTCTCCCTCCCTCTCTGGGTGTAGCTGTACTGGGCTGGGGACCCTGCCCTTGTTTTCTTGCTCTGGCATTGCCCTGTGAGTGACCCCTCAAAGTTCATGTTAGAGGAAACCTCTGTAGTCGCCGTCTAAGGTCACTGCTCTTTCTCATTCCCTCCCTGAGACACACACACAGAGCTGTAGCGTGCGGCTGTAGCACCAGATTGTTCTACTATCCTGGAGTGTGTGTCTGCCTGTGTGTTTGGGCACACACAAGCCTGCTTAAATACAGAGTGAGCTCATTCCAGGGTGGAAAAGTGTAGAACTGATGGAAGCCATTATGCAACTCCTGCTACGAAACTGCAGGCTGGGACATGCAGCGCCTTTACCCACCACCAACACTACTTTGAGATGAAGAGCACGAGGTCTCAGATGCACACTCTGCACCGTAAATCTGCAGGGCATGCTTCTGTCTGTCTTCCTTTCAACACGACACTCTAAATCTGCCTGTCCAGCTCTGGCTGCGACTCTCTCTGCCCACCCTTCTCTCCTTCCTGGTTTCTGTCCTGAAGCTCACCTCTGCAGCGCAGGAGAAAGATGACATCAGCCCACAGTCAGCCTCACATCCTGAAACGGACAAAGAGCAGAGCTGTGGGCTGCTGGGGGTCTCTCAAAAACTGGGGGATGACCGAAAGTATAGTTTCTTCCTTCTGCATGAGTGCCAAATGCTGAAAATCAAAGTTTGTTCTTTTTAAAACTTAAAGATTAAAATCTGATGTATGAGAGATGAGAAGGTCAGGGTAACTCACAATACCTTAATAATTTCACAGAAAATGAACAATCGCTAATGTTAATCCCATGGCAGCTGCATGATTTTAAGTCATGATTCTGACCAGCTAAGGAAAATGTCCTTCAAATCAGTGTTGTCAGATCTCAAGGGAGTAATAACTCCATGAAAACCAGCCAAAAAGCAGTAGCTTCATTCCTGAAAAAAGCAACAGAAGAAAATAAGCAATAAACAAGCAAATAAACAAGGCTTGCAATCACGAGTTAAACATCTGTGATGAAGCAACGCTGTCATCTGGGCTCTATGCTGATGTAGACCACAAACCCTAAGACCGTTCAGCACTGGGTATCTATTCGTGTAAGAGTGCAACATGCATGTTTTTATGATATTATCATTATTATTATTATCATTATTATTACATTATGATAGAATGCATGCAGAGGACAAACCAGCGAGTTCATTTTTCCTGTTCAGTGATCAAACAAACAAAAACCTGTCCTTGGCCTTATCTGATTTAACAGACAAATATAGAAACACAACAGATCTCTTTTTTAGTAATAACTGCACTGTAGTAAAGTCCTTCTCTTATTTTTAAATTCTTGATTATATGTCACCATGGTGTCTTGCACTGATAGAAAAGGTCAGAGCCACCAGTGTTTGTCACAATATTGCAGAACGGCACAGACACACCGCCACACACGTTTAACTGCTCTAGACAGCACGAGGCACTACAGTGTAGATTTGACATCGAAGTATAAACAAGGCTTTAAGTGTTCACTCACACCAAGACCCGTTGCCATGTACCTTGCTTGAGCACAATTCCCCCACCACAGTCCACTGCTAGTCAGCACTCACACTGCTTCAGCTTCAACAGGGCTTGAGAAAATTGTCACCATCAAATCACAACACATGCATGAAAGCTTTCCTGAATTTGTGCCTTAAAGCTCGGGTCTACGGTCTGAAAACCAGTTTGGCTGTTGAGACAGATTTGAAAAACGCAGCCTGCCCCCCCTTCACTCACCCCTCCCCTCCATGTTCCAAGATCCCGCCCCCCACCTTGTGTCGCCTCCTAACAATATATATATCTCTTCCTTACTTCAGCCTTTTCCTCGAAACTTTCATGTTTCCTTCCCTTCGATGTGGAGGGTAACAGAAGCGGCCTCCCGGTTTCGTTGCTGTTCTTCTCCGGCTCCATGACGCTTCAGTAGCTGTGCAGCTAGCTGCTCACCGGTACATGAGGGAGGTAGTGGGGAGGATGCGGGACCATGGGTGGGACGGTGCGGAGCAGGGGAGATAGGGGATTGGATGGACTCACGGACCAATTTGGTCAACTATTATGCCCCTTTGCAGCGGATATAGTGAATGGATTTTTTTCATTCTTTTTGGTCTTTACATTGCGTAGATCGGACCATAGGACCATAATGGCCTTATAAACAGTGTTATTAAGATGTACCAAGCTTCCACATCGTAGATCATAGCTTTAATTGGGGTCATTATTTTTTTTTATGTATTTTTGGGGAATTCTTGTGCCTTTATTGATAGGAGAGAAATGACAGTGAATAGGCTTGTGAAAGGGTTGAGAGAGTAGGGGAAGACACTCTGCAAACTGGCCACAGGCTGCATTCAAACGCAGGCTGGCAGACGTATGTATATGGGATGTGCCTGGTTGCTAACCACTCTGTCATTCTGATTAAAAATGAGTGAAATCTTAATCTGCCAAAATAAACACAAATTTGATTTTGCCATTATTGAGCAGCTCTACTGTGTGGGTAAATTCACATACAGGGTTTGCAAATCTGCAAACAGTGACTGCAAAACAGTTTTAAAAGCAATAAGCCACATCCGCGCCTAATAAGTTAAAGCAAAGAGACACAGGAGCTACTGCTGATATGCACACAGCACACAAAGATCTTTAATTCTGTCACGCTATCTTTTAATTGTGGCATTGAGCAGTGTTATAGCACATCTTTCCCATACTGTTAACAAATCTGGGAAAGCCATATACAACCATATAGACTTTTTCCACTTATGTATTTCATATATCTTTAAACTTACTCAAAAAACTGATTTTTTTTTTGGTTATCGTATGATTACATGCATGATTCAACCCATCTGTGCTTCCATTTGGAGGCTAATGTAATTGTAAAATGACATGTAGCTGAAAACTGCAGATCCAGGTAAACAGTACTTTTATAGTGCAGTGAAAGACTGTGCTCAGCAGCACACCAAAACCACAGATGAGTCTCAACAAGCCTGGCAGTTTGCCACTGCCCCGACTCCTCGTCTTTGACAATGTGAGACTTGCTCATGGACAAAACCAGATACGTTTCCCAGACGAGCAAGAGCACAAATAGCAGATGTGTGAAATGCAACATCTTGTAGTTGAAATGAAAACAGCATGATTCACCTGGTGGACTGTCCGACATGTAAATGTCTGTGGTATGTGTGTGTGTGTGTGTTTGCTTGCATATTTAACCATCTCACCTTTTCCAGCACAAGCCCCAGTCAAGCTCCATTCAGGGTCTTCAACGTCTCGACATCTCCTGCAAACAGACAGAGGAAATAAAAGGTCAGCAGCTGTGGCCTTCCCTCAATGCCTGGATATCTCAACATGACTTGATAACAAGAATGTGCCCTCCTTCGTAATTGGAAAAGGGGGAGCTTTGCATGTTTCGCTTTCACAGAATTTATGGGAAAACTGTATTTCTCAAATTGCACAGGAAGCCTCAGCAGATAGCATCCTGTTTGTGTCCTCCTCTCAGCCTGTTCCCTGCGTCATCACTTCCCTTTCCTGGAAATGTGGCCACTCATCCACTCCATTTACATATTCTGTTATCTCTGTGCTCCCCTGTCCTCCTGGTTCCTGTACACACCTTGTATGACAGAAGGTGTACACCAGAGACCATCTGAAGCTTAGCATACTTAGCATAAAGAAAGAAAGACGCTGCAAATGCCACTTCAAATCTAATCCAGCATATGCAGTGGGTAAAGATGGGCGATGCGACCTTTAACTTGTATCCAAGTTTCTTTTTTCATTTTTGTGGAAAAGTTATTGAGTACTGAATTGCAGTGGTGACACTACATAACCTTTACCCTAAAAACAAGTCTGTGATGGCATCCCAATCTCATACTGTCAGTAGAGACCACAGCTAATGCTTCATGTCTGTGTGAACTCTGGTCTACCTGTTGTAGCTTGTCATTGATTTGCAATTTGTTTCCATCATTAGTTGTGTTGAGCTGCAACTGAAAACTTGTTTGCTGGATTATTTGTTTACAATAAAGGCATTTGAACATAAGTACAAGAGAGAACATGTTTATCAGTCCCATACTTGTTGACGATGGAGCTTATTCAGTTACTCATGAGTATTTGAGGTTACAGGGTTCTCAGCTGCTTCTTTGACCACAATAACAGTTCCCTAAGTCAATGTCAGCATTGCACCCAGGCATAGTCCTAACTGCATCCATAAAATATTTGATTTGATGACATGTGTTTTCCATTTCCCAATTAACAGGCGGAGAAATTGACAAGTAGTAGTAATGACAAGTAGTTGACTCAAAGGTTTGGCAATAAACTTTAAATTGTCAGTCAAACAAAGTTCCTCCCTCAGTTTAAAAGTGAAAATGAGAAATATAACACGTCACGCACTGATAAGGATAAATGCCCACTATCTCCTCCTTGTTAAAAAAATAAACAGGGTTTGCTGTGAGAGAATATAGAAAGAAAATAAAGAAAGACCAATAACACAAATGCTAATCTCTTCCTTTTTAAGTCCTTGTTGACCAAAGCCACATAGAGGATAATGACATAGTAAAAAAGAGGTGAAATGGGCCATAATGTTGCACATCCTCATCACTAAACGTACAAATCAAAATATAATTTATCAAAGACTGAACTGTTGTTTTTCTTGCTTAACATCTGTTTCAAACACAAGTAGACTATCTCCACAAAAATGACAGGTGAAATTTGGTGGAATCAGAATCTTGATCAGAATCAGCTTTATTGACCAGGTATGTTACACATACAAGGAATTTGGCTCTGGTTCACTTCACTCTCCAAGAACAGACTGGATACACACAGTGTGTGCTCTATATTCTAAACAAGACATTACAATTCACATTTTAGATGAAAGTTTAAAAATTAAGTTAAGATAAGAAAACAGGATATGTACAATGTACAAAGGAAGCTTTGTGCTCATGACAAAAACTTCAGTACCTGCAACAAGTATGGAAATATTGGCATTTCAGCAATTATCCACTATCATGCACCCCTACTAAAATGCTATGTCTCTCTTTGAGCAAGTCTACTTCTCCAGCAATCACAACTGAAGGTCAAAAAAGGGGAAACATCTTGATACAAGACCCCAGAAAAACCTTTAAGTATACCAGTTTCATAACTAATCAAGAATTTTCTCAAACTTTTGTCACATATTTTGAACCAATGGTTAATATTTCCTTAAATAATTTACCAGATTATTTATTTAAAGCTTTATTCATAGCTTTAATTCCTGTCTCTGATAGAGCAAGATAATTCATGTCACCTTTCTTAGCCTTAAAGACATTCAACTCTTAAATAAAACTAGAGGTGCTTAATAGAGCACAACCCTCTGCCAAGAGTTTCTGAAATTCTTTTCCAAGTTATCAGTAAAAAAATAAAATCTGCACTTGCCTGTAAAATTAAAAGATTATTCAAAAAAGTTCTGGATCCACCTCCAGATCCCCAACTCTTATCACTTTTTCCTTCAGCTATGACCAACATTCCCTGAAAAATTCATCAAAATCTGCTCATTTTTGAGTTACCGTACTGACAGGCAAACAGACAGACAAACTCTGGCAACATTTTAGTCTCCTTCATCAATACAACAGTACAACCTAGATTATTCACTAGTACACTATACCGAAGTAACGAAATATAGAGTAAAGAAATCTGTTTTCCCATCACAAACGACTGCGTTTTAGCAGAAAAAAATCAATACATTGTGCTGGGCACCAACTTCCGTGTCACAGATATTTCCATATTAAGGCAACAATTGCTTTAACATTAGAATAAATTATCTTTTGTGACAGTCAAACTCTATTTTCATTTGAAGGCAGATCATTCATATTTTCCAAAAGAAAACTGCCCTTTAGAGCAACCACTTTTCCATAGATAAGTCAATCAGATGTTTTTTCCTCTATGAAAACCAAGAACAGTCACACTGCTCTAAGCCACATCCTGGAAATGGCTAAAAATACTTTTGGAGCAAATTAAGGATTATGATTGCTTTCATTCAGGTTAAGTCTTATTAGCATTCACTGATCTCACAATCATCACAGGCTCACAGGGCCTACTGGAGTTATTCAGCTCCAACCTCTGCCCAGTTTGAGTGAGCGTGTGTGTGCATGTGTGGTGCTACACCACAGACCACTGATCACATCAACCCTAAACGCCGGGCTGCTACTGAGCTAATGCTGCAGCTGAATTATTTAACACAGAGAAAGAGAGAAAGCACTTCCTCTCTGTCATCCCTCTGAACAAGGTTCGATCATTTTAGGTGGACTACTGCACACAGAACTAAATAATCGACAAAAAACAGAGAGCAGAATTTTAAAGCAGCTTATTCAAACGTTATTTTAATGTACACTCAATGTACAAAACTCTTTCCTTTTTTGTAGTCTTCATTCATATGCAGGTATGTATTAGAGGTGCACAGAAATGAGCCTTTTTCTATGTGTAATACTTAAAAATATAATAAAATCATATAAATACAGTGTGTTCTCTGTCAATACAGCGATCCTGCATAGTAATATTTATCAATTTGGTATCAGTGCCAAAGCAAGATGGCGTAAAGCCTGAAGCTCTCCGAGGTTATAAAATGCTGTTTTTGTGATTGCTGCATACAGGATTTCTTAATAAAGTACCAATTCCCTTCTATTCTATTCTATAAAACCAGACATCATTAAGTGCTTCATTTTGGTACCATATTAAGATTCTGAACACTCTCTGCCTTGTCTGCTCAGTAAGCTATCCAATACTTTGCTCCAGCTTAAAGATGCATTAAAGAACAGGAGATAGTTTAAAAAGTTTACTACAAGGTGCTGGTTTGGCAGCATGGTTGGCAACCAGGCACGTCCCTTATACATACTTCTGCCTGCCCAGGTTCGAGTCCGGCCTGTGGTCAGTTTGCAGAGTGTCTATCCCTAATCTCTCACACCTTACACAAGCCTATCCATCGTCATTCTCTCCTATCAATAAAGGCACAAAATGCCAGAAAAAACATTTAAAAAAGGTTAGTACAAGTATGAGTTAAGTATATGTTAGTGCAGGCTCGGTATAAGTTAAGTATTGGTATCAGAGAAAATCTAAAGAATGCCAAACCTGGGTCAAAACTTTAAATGTATGTTGTCCTCATTCCTGTAAAAACTTGACATTAGTGGTGTTAATGTCACACTTTCTCACTATTGATGTCAATTGGAGTACCAATCCATTTCAAAATCAGTTTTCTCTTCAAAGCAGTTGCCATCTTTTTTTTTTTAATGCAATTTTTGGGCATTTTGTGCCTTTATTGATAGGAGAGAGACAGTGGATAGGCTTGTGAAAGGGGGTGAGAGAGTAGGGGAAGACACTCTGCAAACTGGTCACAGGCGGGATTCGAACCTGGACCGGCAGAAGCAAGGACATGGGGTGCCTGGTTGCCAACCACTCCGCCAAACTGGCACCCCAAGCAGCTGCCATCTTATGATGCATTCCTTATCTTTTACATTTAAGTTCTTGTTTTAGGAATCACTCCTGTCTGTCTGTTGTGAGCTGAGATGTGGAAGATACTATGACATGAATAACACAATGATATGTGTTCAAGACAGTTTTATTTTATCAGGGCACTTCAGTCATGATTTGATTCATGTTAATAAATAATGATTGTAAGAGGAAAACCTGAAAAACTGCCATTTATTTGCTTAACCAAATGTATTTACTCATTAGCCACTGAAAAACAATACACATCATAAATGTTGACAGCAGGAAAAGGCTTTTAACACACAAAAGGATCTTGATGAGTTCTCACATATGTTTTTAGATTTGTCACTTGAATAGTTCATACAGTATTTAACAGTAATTTGCAGACATTCGGTCATAAATATGTAGAATCATGCTCTCCCTTAACCAGGGAGTTTAAGGATCTAATGTGCGACCATCTGCTGCTTCAAGAAGAATACAGGCGGACGAGTAGCACGTCAGACAAAAACTGAAAAAGCAACAAGACAGACAGACGAGCCTGGACTTACAGACTGCTGCAGGGTTGGTGTACCAGAGTTGGTGAGGCGCCTGGATGTGGGCGAGTATTTACCTGCTGCAGGTTTTGCTGAAGCGGACTACTGGTGAAATGTAATTAGAGCAAAATTAATTAATTCTTACAATTTGGTTCCATGGCATGTTGGATGGATTTGAAATCAAATAAATAATTACTTGTATGCTGACATGAGTAAATCATTTCACAACTCCAGTTGACATGAGCAACACTTGCTGCTTGGAACTTTTCACAAAGTGTTTAGGTATCTGTGCCAACACCATGCCACTCATACTCATAAAACAGTTCATGTTGTGCTCTTCATCATTTTACAGCAAATAAGGATGTGAATATACTCATACTCTGTTTCACTCCGCAGTAGCTGAAAGGGAAGGTAGATAAACCAAGTCTAGCTCTGTGATTTTAATGATTTTACTCCGTCAGTCCCTAAAATGGGCTGAGGACTAGAGCAGCATGATGTGTGGAAAACAATAATGCAATTTTTTTTTACCCCTACACATACTCAGAAGTACTTTTCATGTGTTTTTCAGGTGTTTCCATTTTTTTGCACAACACTTTATATTTATATTGGACTTTTGACAGGCTCTCTTGTTTCTCCATTAAACACTGTCACCCTCTGACAGCAACTGCGCTACAAATGCAGTAAACACAATAAGGAGGGAGAGTGTAGCAATATTTTTCTTCATAGACTTTACAAATATACTCAGGACTTGGAATTGTTTAACTTAAAGCATGCCAATAGCTATGAGCACTTGTAAAAAGTAAATCATCCAAGGAGGCCATGTGTTAAACTTCTAAATATTGCAGTCAAGAAAGTTGATGATGATTGATTAAAGGTTCAAGAAGAAAAATTAAATATCTGAAAGTATTAAACATGGTTGTGCGTTGTATCACCACTGTTTGACGATTGGCAACAGTAGGCTTGTCCATACAACACGCAGGTGACACACAGCGTCTGTGTGCACCGCCGCCTGTTCTCTGACCAAACCCCATGATGATCATGTAAATATCCAAGAAAACAATAACATTCTGCACTTCTGTTTTTTCGAAGTCGCTAAGCTAACACTGTAACTTTTGTGCATGGGCATTTATGATGTTCAAACAACATATTGTTCAACCCTACCCTAAATCCATTTTAGATCAGAACCCATAGGTCCCAAAGTTTGAGAAAGGCTGCTGTACACTGAGTGATATCGGATGGCTTTGGCGAACCGAGATCTCTCTGTAAATTCAAAATCAAAAATAAACCATTAAAATGGTGATATTACTCATAATGTTTGAGAGAGGGGACTATCACAGAAAAACAACACTACCTTACCTTTAGCAGGTAGGATCCTAGCTACAGTCATTAGTTAAATGACAGATATTACTTAAGGGAAACTGTTCACTTTTTAAAAAATAAATCTAGAAAATGTGTTTGTGTTTGGATTGACAATGTTTTGGCTGGGGGCCATAATGGTAGCAGTGTCAGTCGATCAGTCAGGACCAGAATAGTGAGGAGGACATTCCTTCTCAGCCTAAAATAAAGCCTGCAATCTGAGCTCCTTGAGACAATGAGTGGCAGGCCCAACAATAAACACAGGCCGATCCAAAACAAAGATCACACAAACTGGGGCACATAACACACTATTATAACCCCAAGTCACACCCAAGGCAAATCTTTCCCAACTACAGTACAAAATTCAGAATGTCTTTTCTTCATACTCATCACAGACCACAGCGACAGGAACCACCACGTCATCCCCCGACTGCTCACAGACTAACACGTACACAGCCGGCACAGAGGAAAGGTAATAAAGCAACAAAAGGTGTCCACTTAAGTTTGAAAGATCAAGAGCAAAAAGGAAACAAAAGGACATAATGACTTCCTGTTTTTCTTCAAAGAACGTCTCCACCTCCTGCTGAGCGTACATCCAGCTTTCTCTGGGGTGAAGTGCAATAGGAGCTCACATCAGTCCCATCCCAATAACAATGAAATGTAACACAGTTTAGGATTTATGGTTGGACCAAAAACTGGTAATTCCATTGCCTTTCCAAAAAACCTACAGATATATGCTGTGAAACTCTGATTATTGGTTATCCATTTTGTCTCCATCTGGTATGCTTGAGAAACCTAAGCTTCTTTTCTGTCCTCAAGCTCAGAAAATCTTGACATCTTATAACTAGGGGTACACCAGTTTATTTAACCTGCAGTTCAATGCTTTTTTCCTTTCTTGCACATTTTGATCAGTGTGGTCTTAAAAGCCAAAGTACTAGTTTTAGTGATCAATTTTTGGCCATTTTTGACGAACAATACAAAAGCAGAAAGGATTTACAGGGGGAAAAGCCTTTATATTTCAAACTACTTAATTAATTCCCTTTTGGGCCAAAAAAAAAAAAAAAAAAAATCAATAAAGACTAGTGGTGTATTTACAACACAAATAACCAAACACGACTCTGAATAAATAAGTATTTTGGAACAATAGTTCTTCAAAACACTGACCTGCCCACAGCTATCTTAACTTGAACATGTTTAAACAACTTTAACTCATGAAGTTAATTACCCAAAACGGTTTTTGAGCTAAATTTGAAAACAAAATGATTAAAAATTAATATATTTTCTTTATAGACACTTTATATCCTGGTGTGGGACATACTTTTAGTCATACAATAGTTTATTACAATTAATCCTGGTAGATTTTACATGATAGATTTCAACATTTTTATTTTTTATAACCAACAAGACTAAAAGTAAAAGAGGCGTGACAGAAAACTGACAGCTAAAAAGTCTAATGCATCTTTGATTCCTTTTAGCTTTCAAACAACAGCGCTCTTTCTAGAGTTCATGTGTTGTCATAAAATACCTATTCATCCAGCAGTTTAAATTAAGGTGGGAAAATATGAACAGCACTTGGCTTCATAAATACTTCAGACTTGACTTTTGGTTTAAGAACAATGATAACTACTCCTTAACTTTAGTAGCTTACAAAGTGAAGATCCACATCCCCCTAACAGGATGCAGGGCAATGGAACTGGGTCATAAGGTTTCCTCTGACCATTTCAGAGAATATAAGTTTAATAAGATAAGAAGATAAGTTTAATGTTTAAGAAGAAGTCACAGAGTTAGATTTAGCTGAAATTACAGTGAAAATGAGTTTGAATGTGTCTGTATTAAGGAGTCTTCTTGTCCATGAAAGCACAGACAAACATCATTTTTAATGGGCTCTGTCCACTTTGTGTTAAAATTGATTCACAAAATGTCCTTGTATTGTGTGTCCAGCCTGTTTCACAGTGAGTTAACACAATATTTATTTATTTTTATTTGGCTGTTGCACCTTTAGTGTGTTGTTCTGATGCTACTATTTGGTGAGGTCTATCATTGGGTGTGCCAGACTTCAGCTATCTCTAAGGACAGCAGGGGCTCCCAGTCCTTGGCACTGTTAATTTGGGGCTCAATGGCTAAGAATGTTTGGAAACCTGTACTCTAGTTATGGATTATGTCCAACACCAGATAACACAATCTCACTGTTGTGCTATCATGCACATTTATGGCCTGCATGGATCAAAGTACAACATGATCCGTGCAACACTGAGAAGCATGCAAAGTGGGCTTTAGTCAGCCTGGTCTGACTGTGGTTTACATAAACAAGAGAGAATTAAAATCTACAACCTTTTTCTTAGTGTGAACTTGTTCGGCTTTGAGAAACTGGATTTAGTCGGATTTACACATCAAATGTTTTATTTCTAACTGAGTGTCAAAGAATTTTCTGTCTATGACAAGCAAACGGAACATTGTTTGAAGAAGATGCCCAATCTGCTGAATAATGAGCAACTTTAACCTGATAAAACTTTTTTCAAAAGTAATGAATAAGACCTGGAAAGAAAGGATTAACGCTGTCCATGGAAAGGCCACAGGGGGGGAAAGGAAATTAAAGGCTGATTAGACTTGCATGCTGAAGGCTGACTGCTTGATTAAGAACGAGGAAACATTGTTCCTCACAGCTCTTATAGCATGAAAATACACCATTTGATTCATCATTTTCTGGGAATTACGTATCAAAGGGCCACAGAGAATTAACTCCACAGACTTCACAAGGGATATGTAAAAAAACACATGTGTAGACAGCACTGCGTATTTTAAACATTCTAACACATTGACATGACAGTGAATTCCAGCAAAAAAACATGGATATAAAAAGGGCTCTATGATGCCACACTGCTGAGAGTGACTGTCAAATGAACACATAAAAATAGCAAAAAGGCTGACAAAACTTGAGCTCCCGTCAGAAGCACATGCGGGGCTGTTCTATAAAATATTTTTTTACTGTTACATTGAATAAAAAGAATCAGGGATATTACTGTTTAGAAAATGATTTCCAAATTTCGAGTAAACCTAACAACACTGGCTATGGCCCTAAAACATGGGTTGTTCAGGAGGCACACTCCTAGCTGAGTGTTACGGAAATACTCCTCCAATGCTTTGAGAATCATTGACAAGATGGCTACCAGGGTGGGAAAAAATGAGACTAACGTATTGTGTGATTGTTGGCATAGCAATATTGTACTGATCCCTGTCCACCATGTACTGATGCTTTAATGCATTACTTTCCAACATATAGTTAAGCTTTTAGTTCCTTAGACAAAAACGAGTCCACATGATGGTGCTGCTGAGCCAATGCAGCAAGGTCAGCCAGGTTGATGTTCACTGTGCAGAGGAGAGTTGGTAAACAAACATGTCTGCACAGGAGAAAGACTAAAGGAATGCACTGTCTACATTGAAATAAGCTGCATGGCCTTAATTTGGACTTTAAATTGGCATAAAAGATTAACCTGACACACAGTTTGTCAGGAGTGACTCATGAGAACTATACATAACAGCTCGTGACACCACCCAAAATGCAGATGACAGCAAAGCTATGCTAAGCTAACCCTGCTGATAAAACCATCACCTGAATGCCTTGCTGTTGTGAGCCAGCTGAAAGTTGAAGAAAGGCTAAACACAGCAGAATAGCTTTTATTAATAAGCCAGTTTAAACATTACTGTGTTTTACTGCTGTTTTTAATTAAACTAAAGTGACATGATAACTCATTTTTGTCTCTCTTAAAATTTTAAAAACTTATACAGATATAACATTTTAATGTTAATGCAGGCAATATAAGGTTGATAAAGGCAATCTACCTTGATGTTAAGTATCAAAATAGTCTCCAGATTGTAAAATATAAGTTTTGCAGTTAATTAAAATCCATATTCAAGTGCATGACTTGATAATGTGATATTATAGGGCCACTGGAAATTCCTACCCCTAATGGCTACTAATCCAGTGGACAACATGTTTGCATAAAAGTAGCTTCTATATGGATAATGTTTATGGGTACAAAAGCTACTGTTTTGTATTATTTGAATGTCCTGTATAATTCTTGGTTACTGTACTCTTAACAAGCATTCAAAAAAAAACACATGTAGAACATATATGTCTCATTAGGTAGCTCAAGAGCAAGCAAGTAGCTACGTAGCTCCTTAGAGGACATGCTGACCCACAGCTATCTGAAGCAGTCTCATTACAGCAGTTATGTTTGTTTTCTGTCTATACGTCTATACCCAGATTATGCTTTTTCTGTCCATCCAGGGACTCCTCTGCAAATCAGACTCCTCTGCTTTCAGGCAGAAAATGACTTGACTCACTCTGTTTCAAGGGGCAAGGTAAGACTCAAAGATAAAAGGCAGAGGTAAGAATAACAAATGAGAATGAGCTCAAGTGTCTGACCAAGGACACTTTCAGTGAGCACACCACTTTGGTCTAAATTTTCAATGTTGTGAACCCCATGCTGTAACCAATAACCAATAATTTTCTGCCCTTAATGAACGTCAGGAAAAAACAAAGCAACCATTGACTGCATCACTGTCCATGCTCTGTGCAATTAAGAGCCAAATTTTACTTTGTGGAGTGGCGATTTATCATTCAGACATGTTGGGGATTCCCCTTCTTGTTTTACAGAGAAGATAATTTCCAGAAGTAAACATTTTTTCAATGAGTTGAATGCACCCTTGTTGTTGCTGATCGCTGCTCACTCATTCTCTGCCAACATTACACATGATTTTAATGAAACGTGGACTAGTGGGATTCAACTGGAGTCAGAGGGCCTGATGGCAAGATGGAGGGGGCTTCCACACAATGAGATTCAGGGATGAAGAGGACAGATGTTGAGCATGTGTGGACAAGATAGAACTTTAAAATGTAAGGCTGTACATTACCAAAAGAGAGCCAAGAACCTCTGGAGGCAGTCCAGAAGAAAAGCTTAAAGGCATAACATGCTGATTTTCTGAACTTAAGGAATTAAAATGACATGTCAATTACAAAAAACGAATCCAATCCTCTGTTAATATTTTTGCAGTCCTGATGTTCACTTTTATCTTACTTCATCCATTCACAGAACTGCCGCAGTGGTTTGCTCTAAATCAATACTCGTGGTGTCCCTGTATGTAAAGCCTGGGTAAAAACCGGGTCATCCAAAAGATGTTTATGCCTTTATTTCCTCTGTGTACTTTAAATGCACATGTTCTTAAAACTATGTCCAAGCTGTGAAGTGACACTGACAGAGAAAACAAACACGAAAGTACATTTGTTTCATTTCTGTCCCACAAACGTTCCTGTGAAGATGCTTCTTACGACTCTGCAGCCTGCATGAGCATCACTGAATTAGAGTGAAAATAGCAGTTACACAAGGCGCACTTCACAGAGGAATAAAGCGCACCTTTGAAATCCATGCTGGTGACGCAAATGCTGGAGACGAGGACAGGGAGGAGGAGCTGGGGTTGCAGACGGGAACACACCCTCACATACTGGAGTTTATGAAGGATTTTTAAAGCAGCTGAGAAAAATCTCCATCTTTAAGAATCCCACTTATAATGTTATTTAATTAAATGACCTTGGACAAGTAGGTAGAGAGAATTTCTGTCTAATAGGTTTAGAACATAGAACATGTATCTAATAGTAAATATCAAACATCTGTGAAATAAATGGGACTGTTATATAGCATTATACTATACCCATTAAAGTCACAGCAGGGGCACTCCCTTTAATTGGATACTAGAAATTGACTCTTAAAAATGCAGGAACATAAAACAATTAAATGTGGGGCTGCTATAAAAATATCATACATTTCATTTATGTAAACAGGGCTATTGGACTTAACTAACTATGGAACTGATAACACCTGTGTCAAATAACTCAAGAATTCTAACATTTTATAACACAAACATCCGTTACACTCTAAAACACAAGCAGAAAAAAGGTAAAATATGAATATAATATCAAATAATTCCAATACTTTATACTAATTGCATGGTGTTGAACACTAAACATTAGTAAAGCATTCATCAATACTTAACCATTCACTGATTATTAAACTAGTGAAAGGTTTTATTTATGCATGCGTAAACTGCTTATCACGTACTAGTAGTTACATAACTTCCTCTATACGGTGCCGTGAATCAATGTATATGTCATCTTTCGCTGCAGCTATAAATTATTTGGTGATGAATTAATAGAACATATGTTTTTGAGTCAGGTTGAAGGCGTGTTTAGAGCACACCGATTATAAATAAAGACTGTATGTATGAATATGTGCATAAAAAAGCAAATAATGATTGAAGATTCTATATGTAACACCATTACTAAAAGTTTGAAATGAACTTCTCAGATGTGTCCTGAAAATGTAGTCAAAGTTTCCTGCCTCAAAACCCATTCAGAGATTTGATTTTGGCATGCCTATAAACCCGTTTCAGCGCTGCCCAGAACAGGCTATTAAGTCCTCATGAGCTGTTAGCGCTTTCCGCCTCCACTGCCTACCTTTTATTTTGAAGTGGGTCTCTTAAAGCTGTTTAAACCTGTTTTTCATGGATACATTCCACACCATGACATTCGCGAAGATTTAAAAAGGGTACCTCAAAGATTATCCTCTGAGAAATCTGAGGTAGTGGACAATCGTCTATCAAGTGGCTGAAACGGCTTACAAATCAGCAAATCTACCTCTCTGAGCAGACCAAGCCCAGACAACTGGAGAGGTACACTGCAGTTAACAGGTACAATTATTTTGCGTAGCATTCTGAGAAAAAAAGAGAACTATGTTTGGATGAAAACATTTAAAGCGCCTTATTTTCCCTTCAGGAAGTCGCTGTGCTTGGCACTATTTTACGATGCAGCAAAAGGCTATGTGCTCCTCTGCCTGTGTGCCTTCAATAGGAGATACAGCAGCTCCATATGCTTAGCTCTGATTTTGACTGAACAACAGGGAGGTTCATGGGCATGGGCTTGTAACACATAGATCACACATAGACCACCAGGGAACTCCAGGTCTGTCCTGCTACTCAGTTTCCACAAAGGTCTGTCTCCTCTCCCGTGTATCCACAGTAAAGGGAACGTGATCTTCACTTGAGTCAAAATCACTCACACTGTAATTTCTCATATATAACACACTTTTTTTGGTCTTAAATAAGACCTAATTTAAATTATTGTACATGAGCAAGACAAAATATGTAAAACATTTTGTCTCGCCAACATCACAATTAGAGCACATCTGACAATAATAGCCGAAATATTCTTTTTCTCTGCAAAATATTACTGCCAAACTTTTGTAATTCTTATGAAACTGACTGTTAAACTGCTCTAATCAAATATTTTGGGTCCTCTTTAGTTTACCTATGTGTAATGATTGTGTACAGTACTGCTCACATGTAAATACACTGGACGCTAGGGATGGGACGATACACTTAAACTCACGATAGGCTGCACCTCGATATACCCGGGTCACGATACGATACGTCACGATACAATATCAAAAAAAGTAAAAAAGAGGTTAGAGAGTGTGTATGCTAATGAGCGGTAGGCTCGTTTTTAGCCATCTTCTTCTTTTTAAATGAGAAAAAAAAAATACTGCCAGACAGATGACTTGTATCCAGGCAGAGCATCCTCAATTTCAACCTCATTCGCCTCCATCATTCAGTTTTTTGGAGGCAAGGTAGTTGGTGCTAATGTTTGTTTTCATCACTTCTGGTCACATGCGCTATTACCGGATGTGACGTCTTTATTTCGCGATCCATTTTTTTCAAACTCGATGCATTTCGTCAAGTACTGTATCACGATATACTGCCAAACGATATTATATCCCATCCCTACTGGACGCTGCCATCTTTTAGCGAGGGGTACCAAAATATCTGATTGGTCAAATACATTGCCATGTTGATAGCTGCGCTCTGATTGGTTGGCACACTACCACTGAGCATGCTGGATGTGTGAAATATTACATGACCTGAAGTCATTGCTTCAAGTACCGTAAGACTATCAGAAGGTGCCGTATGGAGATAATAATTGTACAACAGTAAAAAAGTGCCACCGAGAATGTCAGAAAAAGTTACCCAGCATTATTCAAAAGAAAGGGGACTGAAGTGGCTGAGGCAGTGGGCGACGGAGAAGCTGGTAGGAAATTTGGCGTGAGTGATGCCAACATTCGTGGTTGGAAGAAAAAAAAGACAGCAGAGATAATGAACAACAGACCAACATCAAAAGCTTTTGGGCATTTGTCTGAAACAGTAAGGTTTGGGCACAATTTGGGTGCGCATTATATTTGAGCACAGCTTTTTTTCCTGGAAAAAAGCCGGAAAAATGGGGTATGTGTTATAATTGTGTGCTTATTATATTTGAGAAATTATGGTATTTGGTTCAGTGATGGTTTTCTACGCTCCATAGAGAAGCAGTGGATCGGCAAAAACAATATAGTGTTGACCAAAAATCTAAAACTATGTGACAGTAAACATCAAATCCTGAATATTTTGATTTGATCATCATAGAAAGCCAAAATCATCGGTGAATCTGAAACTATGAATTGTCCTACACTGGAATGAAGATGGTTATTGGAGAAAAAGTGATATTTGTTATTATAATTAAACTTCAAGTGTTCATGATGCTCAGAGATAGATGTGTTGGAACAGGATGGTTGTTTATAGCAGACAGAAACCAGGTTCACAGGATTGGTTTCTCTCACAGGAAAAACATCCCCCCCATCCACGCCCGGTGCACAGCGATCGCACAGACTGTGAGCATCTCCCCATTTTTCTCTCACAAACTGCAATGTGAAGAGAAACCAGGGAAATAAATGAAGGTGGAAACAAAGGGGTGGCAGATTCCACAGCGTGTGTGTGAGTGTGTGTGTGTGTGTCACACATGCATCTCCTGCAACTATCCATCATCAATACGGACAAAGAACAGGGGGGGACAAGAAAAGCAGCGTTGAAGGAAGAGATACAACCAGCGAACTCCTCTTATGGCATCGCTGATTTGCTCCATCTTTACGTTCTCTATAAGCCCCACGTTTGTGTTTCTGGAGAAGTGATAAAAAAAGAGTACATGACAGGGAGACCACAGCAGCCAAACAAAATGCAGGCGGCTGTGATCACACAAGGCTAATATTATGGAAATTAGTTCATTAATCAATGGCTAAGCAGCCTTTTATCTGGAGAGCCAGAGCCCCATGGCCTGATCAGCCTCCATGCTGCCCGCTCTGATAACACACATATCTTCACTTGAAACCAAAGACGATGCATTAAAAGAAAAATCACACACAGTCACATATAATGGAGTGCAAAGACATGTCAGCCAGTTTAATTACTTTTGGACATATATTCACATAAAGTGAAGACCATTTGACACAGACATGGTTTTAACTTTGTTTTTCAGAAGCGGCATGTGTGTGTGTTTGTGTACACGTTTCAACCGTGCCGCTGAGTAAAAAAACTGTTATTCATTTTCAGACCGCAGCGCAGCTCTGATGATTTTCCCCATTCCCTCCCTCCCTCTCTCTCTTTCTCTGCGCTCTCCTGTCTTACTCTCCTCCCTCTCCCCTCCCCCTCTCCCCACCGTCCCCGCTGGATTGGTGGAGTAAACACAGGAAGAGAGCGGGCTCTGTTCCACCACGCCAGAGCTGGGGCTGGGCGTTCCTGCAGAGCTCCTGCGCTGGGGTCAAAAGTTTACCGTGGTTTTCATTTCACCTTTCCTCAGCCAATCACAGCGCCACATTTCAGCGCCTGAACTCTGACCCCTGCACAGAATTCCGCTCAAAAGATGGTCTTACGCCAGTTTCAAGACTACGCGCCCCCCTCCCATCTCCCATTTTTCCCTTACTACTCCTTTTCCTTTCTTTCAACTGGCCAGTTTCACGTGTTGACAGAACCTAGGTGAAAAAGATTCCAGAAATGAGGTACGAGGGAAACCGAGAGAAGGGGCAGAAAAGAATCCTTTCAGAAAAACTCCATCAGAAAACTATCAATCTTCTTTTTACTCTTCTCCAAAGGTTCTGTTAACACGCCAGAATAATCTTCAGAAAAATATCTAACTTATACATTCTAAAACCTTGATTAAGTTTCCAACTGTTTGCAAAACTTTTTATTTTTGTCCACATTTCCCCAAAACTTACCACATACTATTCCCACCACATGCTGCTCAGTTTCAGGTCAACACTATTAAAAGTGTGTTCAAATGACTTATGAGGACAGGCGGGATACAGGGGTCAGAAGGACCAAGTATTGAAAGACAGACCACGACGCCAAATAGCAGGAAGAACAGAAAGCACAGCTCTGCCCTGCTTGTATCACGACACTAAGGAATCTGTTCAGCAATCAAATCAAAGTAGCTCAATCGAAGTGGACACAAACACACGTGTACGCACGTGCACACACACTCCTGCACGCTGAGCCATAATCCAACTGTGGGTTTGTTTTTGTCTTGGTGACACTGCACTCTGTTCCCATCTGCTGAGTGATTAAGCTTGTACTGCTAATCAAGTCTCTCACACTGTAAGGGAGCAGGCGAAGCACACGACACAGGAAACACACCAGCCTCTGATTATGACTGACCTCTTTTCTTATCACAAACAAACAAAAATGCAGAGAACAACAAAAATATCAGCCCCATTGTCCTGCACTACATTTAGTTGATGGGTTTAGAGTGAAGTGAAACTAAAAGTGTACATACAAATGAAAATAACAAGCTGCAGACCTCAAAAAGCCTGTATAGAGTTTTGAATTTAAAAAAACTTGTACACTTTATTAAACGTTTATGATGTAGGGCTCAATAAAATCTGTGCTCTTTTTTCCCAGTTCCATTCTCGTTTTTTTCATTCTGTTTTTTTCCATTTTAATTTCTTAAAAATCCAGTTTTAGTATTATACGCATACCTAACCCTGAGGCACAGTATAAAACTATAAATACACTCACTCACTATTCAGGTGGGCCAAATGCATATCTCTGTGGGTCCAGTCAAAAGCATGTTGACAAAATTTTTGGAACATTTGATCTCCTGGAACATGGTAATTGTTGGGAAACTGCTCAGCTCTGTACTTGGGAGTTAACAGAAAGTTTCTTAGCTTCTTTGCCAACTAGCCGATGTCTCAGGTCACCGCAGAGGAGAGGGAGAGTAAGTGCAGCGTGCATTGTCCCCAGCCTTAGAGACCCCCTAAGAACATTTATTACTATATTGGCCATTTCCGTGATATTCCGCGTTTATGTTAAATACCGCGTTTAATGTCCAATTCTATGATTCCGTCCACGTTTCAGTGAACGTGGATTTTATAGGGCCCTAATTATGGCCACTATATACTTTAGTATTTCATATAAGAGCTATTTAAAATCGATATTTGGACCTCTCATCAGAAAGGGAATACAAGGGCACACTCATATTGAGCAACTGGGATCTTGCCTGAGCACTTACTTGCAAAAGTCTAGCATGTTTGAGAAGTTCAAGTGCTTGGTATTATGCTCAAGCCCTTAAAGGGACAGTTCAGTTTTTTTGAAGTGGGGTTGTACGAGCTCCATATGGCCACTAAGTACATTAGATACAATAGAAAGTTCTCTCCTCTCCCTCAGTAAGCCACAGACTGTAAGAGTCGGTGATGAAGAATAGGCGCTAACAGGGAAGTACCGTACCAAGAACAAAGGGTATTTTCTCCGTCTACAAGAACTCAAATCAAAAAATAATGCCACTGTTTAAGAGTACGCTACATATGCTTATTTTTTAGTGCATTAACATTTCAGAAATATAAAGTTTATGCGGACCTAAGCCAACTCACGTTGTGTGTCCCTTTAAGGCTGGAGACATTCTTACTGTTCACTATGCGAACGCAGATGCATGATGACCACCTCATGCCCCTATAATAATCCAGTGCCTTGCTTATGCATGTTGTCCAAAATGTATGCAGTGCAGACACAAGCTTGAGTCTACACCTGACTGGTATGATCAGCGTAGAGGCAGGGTGTATATGTCAGCATCCACACAGCAGCAGGGACAACTATGACAGAACATTTAAGTTCACAATTATCAAAATCTAAATATCGGGTGAGATTGCATGGACACAAACATGTCTGTTAATCTAGCTAATGAAAGATTACTTCAAGTTTAAAGGTCGGAAATTAAGGAATTAAGGAATTAGGTTTGGTATATTACTTTAACCAGTGACTGTGTTGGAAAGTTAATCCATTTCTTCCATTTCTTGCTGTTCACTATTTTGTGGACTCTGGAACTGTGCTTCTTATAAACGACTTTATACTTTATAGCAATAAAAATGCAGAAAAGTGTTTTGACATGTTACAATGGTGACTTTGCCCTTTGATCAGGCTATTATAGTCATAAAAATGTGCTGTGACTTGGCAAATGAGTACAACAGACAACACAGCTGTACTGGACTGCACATTATGGCTGATGTAAAGACATAATAAGAAGGGACGACACAGGAGACTCCAAACACATGCACTGCATCCACAGTATTTTTTTTTCTTTCCAGACATCATGTTGAATAATATGTTCACTTGATGAAAAAAGCTGGAAAAAAGTTTACTCTCTGGGAAAATAAGGCACAAATTTCACATACTGGGTTTGCTGTCAAGCCACTTGTCTATTTATATATTGTAATGCATCCAAAAGTTCACTGATATTCATTTTATAAACTATATGGTTAGGGATTGTTTTCATTGACATGATCCTGATGGTAGGGGAAAGTCAAGGAGGCTGTGCTAAGAACACTGGTTGTGAATCAGTGAATGACAGAAAATGAGAAGTCTGTCTTGTATATAAACACAAAACACTTCTAGGCAGAGTTACGAAACAAAAAGTATAATGCCACACAGGTAGACTGATTTGGCTGGCAGGAGGCAACTAATATCATGACTCAGTCCTGTAAACCTCTGACTACATGGTAGGCCAAATGAAGGCTTACCAGGGTCACTGGGGCAGCCTAGATAAGCTAAATAGCAAAGTGATTAAGACCCTAAAGTGATTGCAGGTTGTGTTGCTCATGATGCTAAAAATAAGTTATGCTTTTCTATATGTAATATTGACTAAACTTGGCTCAGGTCTACTCAGTTTTGGAAGTAAAAAGTGAAACAATGTCAATTCCTTCAGCCATTTGTTATATTTTCTTACCTCAAATTGTTGTTTATTCCTATCCCTCTGCAGAAAATTGTTATCTTGAAGCAAAACACATTTAGCAGTAGGGATGGGAATTGATATGATTTTACCAATACCAATGATGTTAACGATCCTGCTATCGATCCAATTCTTTAACGATTCCCTTATCGATTCCTGCAGATTTAGCGAGTGGGCAAATGGTCTGATTTTCAGTGTCAACAATGCCAAACACGTCACAGCATAAATATCTGCTTCTGCAAGTGGCTGGTGTTTCCATTCACATAAGGTTGTGTAATATTTAACAAAGTGGTTTATACCTAGCCTTTGAATGTTACTTTTGACTTAAGATTATTTTAGACCCATATCCACTTATAAATACTCACGTGAACTCCAAAGTTGTTTCTTTCTTATAGGCCTGTGCTCAAAATATCGATACGGCAAAATATTGTATCGCACTCCTTTGGGATACGTGTATCGATGCGGATTCTACAGAATCGATACGGCCTAAATATTTCGACAGTTGTTGTAAATACATTTTGGGTAATATTAACAGTGGCACAGTTCAAGGTAGAAGACGAGCTACATAATGAAGCATATGTTCTAAATTTCAACTTAGGTCTACCATCTTTGAGGATCTGAATTTATGTCTCTCAAGTTGTAGAACCACTTAAAACTCATCCTTGTTCTTTTTCTTCTTCTAAGAAAAAAACTAAACTTGTCAAGAATTTTGCTTAAAGCATAGTCAGTGTTCACAATTTATGTGTATCGGGATATGTATCGTATCGTAGCCTTAGTATCGGGGCAAAAGCTCCAACAGATTATTTTGGATATCAAGAACACAGCTGGGTCAGAGGATCTCTCTATATAAAAGTGCCTTTTTTTCGGTTTGGCGGAGTGGTTGGCAACCGGGCACCCCATGTGCATGCTTCTGCTGGTCCAGGTTCGAGTCCCGCCTGTGACCAGTTTGCAGAGTGTCTTCCCTGCTGTCTCGCGCCCTTTCACAGGCCTATCCACTGCAACCTCCTATCATTAAAGGCACAAAATGCCCCAAAAAATACATTTAAAAAAAAAAAAGTGCCTTTTTTTTATGAGAGATTGTGAACATACTCTTGAGGTTCTCTGAACTGAATATTTGAACCCCATTAAGGAAAAATATTGTCTCTTTATAAAAACAATGCTGATAAGAAACTGCGTTTCTATGTGTATCGTATCATGGGTGCACACAATCCTAAGGGCAACATGCAATCAGTAGTTGACCTGGCAGGCCACAGTACCCTGAGAAAACCCACACATGCACGGGGAGGACATGAAACTCCACACAGGAAGGGCCCCATCCGAGTGAGGAGTCGCACCACTGACCTACTTGGCAGGACGAAATAACCCTACCTGCTGCAACACAGTGAGCCAACTGAACAGGATGCTGTGATCAAATCAGCCAGACAGTGGATTCACTGTGAGAAGGAAAAAAAGACACATGGCTTCTATGTTCTTGGACAATCTGCCCAATGCTCGTGCTCAAATAATTTAACATGGTGTGATCAAAGAGCTGCTCTTTGTGGAGCTCAGTGTACAATATATAAACATATTTTTACATTTAATGCCTGACTAAGAACAAAAATGCATACTTCTCAAAGTAGTATTTATGTTTACACCGTACTGCCTGTGTTATTGCAATACTTGGAATTTATTTACTGATCTGTCATTGGAAATTCATTGAAGCTAATAAAACTATATGGTTTCTCATAAAATCTCTTAATTGTCTTTAATTGTGTTAAACAACACATGAGCCAATTCCTAGGACAGCCATATGGATTAAATCATAGCAACAGCAGTAGAAACAACTGTGACTGTATTAGTCATACCATCATAATTGGGAAAATATGGCAATAATAATCATTAATGAATCAGGTCAAATGGGAACCTAGGGGGGAAAAGACAAAATTTGAGGTGACTTCTTTATACTGGGCTAATGGTTGACTTCTGCTGAAGTTCTCTGGTGTGCAAACAGCTGCATCTGTACAAACCTTGTGGCAATGTCAGGAGGCTGGTTTCAGCTCATCTATTCTTGGGACAAACAGTAGGCTCCAGAGCAGCAACCTTTTGACTGGAGTGTTGCCTTAACAACAAGCCACATACACAGCAGTGATGTCATCAGGCCAGGAGTGGAGTGTAATGGCAAAAGGAACATTTTCCCCTTAATTCAGAGAAGAGCTGAGAGGGAAAGTCAGTCCAATTAAGAAATGAGTGATGGAGAAAAACAGAAATGGTCATAAACTGTCTGGCACATGCCTTGCCAGTGTTGACATGCTATAGTACGTCTGGAGCCTTTAACGATAACTTAGAAGTCTGTCATTCACATCTTGACTTTTCTTTGAACCCAAGGACGCAATAAAGTTGAAATCTCACTCATGGAAACTGTTCAAGCTGCATGGCAGATCTGTGCATTTTGGTTTGCACACAGTGGGAAGTTCCTTTCATTGGAGAGCTTGGAAAATTTTCAGGTGAGCTTTTGATTTGAGGCATTCGGTAGATATAACCATCTCTGCTTTCATGGTCACATCTGTATATAGTATCCTTTAAAGCCTTATTAACTTCCACAGCACTATATAAATAGTTGTGAGGTTTGCGTAACCCTGAGCTTATGCCTGAGTCTTTGCATGTAGCCCTCATGTGCAGACAGCTTTTGAGTAATGTCTATATTAGATGCATGTTGTGAGTGCTCTGGTGTGATAAGTGGCTGCATGAGTCAAACTACATTATATACACTTGCAAAGATGTTGTTAATGCATTTCCTCTTCTGAACCTCTCACAGTACGAACAAGCATAAAAAATACTCTCGTCCTATGCCTCAACTGATTCCATTAATTTCTACAATGATGTCACCTCTATTCTTCTTAGGCCTGTCCCGATAATCAATAAATCAATTAACCGCACGATAAATAAAGACGTACTCAGTAAGTTTGCCGGCCTCGATAAACTGACATGTGCATGCATGCTAGTTTTCCTCCCCTCTTTCTACCAAAGAGGCTAAATGAGAAGATGCGGAGTGAGCATCTGTTACACATGCAATCTTTTGGGGGCATACACACGGAGAGAGCTGAAGTGAGCGGCCCGAGGAGTAACGAGGAAACTAACACTAATATGAATGACGGCACGAACGCTACGGTTCTTAAGCCAGTTGCCACAGCCCAAGTGCAGGAATATTATTGTTTTAAACAGAATGACCCAGGTGTGAGCTCATGAACACTGACGAGCTGATATGTCACATTTGTTTGAAAGTAGTGGTGACGAACAGGAAGATGGGGAGGTGCAGTGGAGCCTTGGTCCTGACAGTCAGCGCTTACTGAAGCATTTGGTCTGCAAAGAAATTATAAATAAAGCAGCGTAATAATGCAGCCCTTCAACATGGTTGAAAAGCCAGCAATGTTTCAAACATTTGACAGACAGTGCATTGACTGGGAGAAAGTACATGCCACAAACAATTCCAGAACTGTATAAACTACATTTTATTTATTGTTTTTATTTTTGTGCTTGTTTTTTTTTTGGAGTTGCGTTTTTTCTTTTCAGAAACAGGGACTGTTTTTAATTGATTTTGATTAGTATACTTATTTTTATTTACATGCAATGTTTTCCTAAAAGAGAGTCCATTTCATTTTCATTGTTTTTCTCTTTTTTGTGTTTGTTAAATTTTTTATATTGTTTGTTTAATCTATTTTATTTAAAAGCTCTTGACCTTCCAATTACAGTAAAATACTCCCAAGAAATTAAAGTTTGTTGCTTTTTATATGGTGTACTCACTTTACTATGACATATAATTAAATTAATGAAAAAGTGAAAAAAATCTAAATAAAATTGATGATAATACTGTTTATTAACAACAGTTTTTGGACAATTATCGTCCATCAAAATTTGCTATTGTGACAGGCCTACTTCTTCTTTACAACTATTGCTGAATAAGCAACGCTGCTTTTCATTTGCTGGCTCAAAGGGCCATGTAAAAAGATATGATGTGCAACACCAGTGTTTAAAGTATCAGTTTAGTTAATAATGATGATAATGTTTTCTAATCACTTTATTGGAGTAATTCTCCCAAGATGTCAATATTCTCTCGTTTGACTCTAAAAGCAGATCTGAGTTTGTCCAACAAGTCTTCTGCCAAAAAAAAAAATCTGTTAACTGACCCTAATGCCATCTGTCAATATGAGCTGTAGTCCTGCACTGTAAAATGATAATGTGAAAACCTGAATGACCATAAGCCTGTGGTGGTAATAGAGTGGTGCAGTGATGACAATTTTTGCAGGGTAGAGCAAAAGCTAGAATAGTTCTCTCGATCAACAGTTGATGATCACTGATGTAAAATGAAGTGAGCCAGTATGACCACAACAGACACCTCCACAGCTTAATTATAGGACCAATTTTTGAAATACTGGCACAATTGCATCGACATTTCGGTACAAACCAGCCTTAGATCTCGTAATAGCAACTTGATATCAGCCACAGCTGCCCCTCGAACCAGGCAGACCCGAGTAACCCCACCCAAGTGCCAAATACATCCCACATCAAACTATTTGATGTAGATGCTGAGAGGGAAAAAGAGGCACAGAATGTACACAAGGGGAGTAAACACAACCAACCATTTGAAACTGTTGAACTACAGGGAATGAAGAACCAGTATAGAAACAGTGTGGCACAGAGGACCTGTGCACTTTGTTGTAACCAAAGCCAACACTCTGTGCAGTTTTGCTTTCAAACTAATGAATATTTCTGTTTGATGGCACCTTTGTAAACGGTGCTATGTTTCAGGAAGGCAGAGTAAACAGAAAACTGAAGACTGGGAAAAGATGGACTTATTCCTTGCAGAAGTTGAAAAGTTCATCCATGACAGTGTGTCTTTTCTCTTCCCCTCTTTACCAGCCTCTCTTTCTTCATCTCTTTACGTTGTATAACAGACGGAGAGAGCATCTGGTAGCAGTTATCTCACAAACCAAACTTTTTTTCACCCTTGCTGTCTCTCCCCCACAGCATTTTTTTTATAAAAGGGGGCCCTAAACAAAACACAAACAAGCTCTTGCTTACATTTTACAATGGTAACAAAACTAGGCCAAGGAGCTACCCTCCCACTGGCTTGTTCAGGTGAACCCGTTTTACGAGCATTCTTCAGCTGGGGGAGCGAAAGTTAAAGGGGGAGTTGAAGTTAAAGAGGAAGGGCAAGGGGGATGGGGGACAAAGCTCTTGGCACCCCCTTCCCCAATAAACTCTTGCCTTCGTCCAATCAGTGAGGACTACAGAGAGAGAACTGTTCCAAATCCTTGCTGGTTATAAACTGGAATTGGGTGCAATGATTGCTTCAGGCTGCCCGTTTGGCTTGTAGAAGTGTGCATGGCTCACATATGGCTCAGCTAGCCTAACACTTGGGTATTACCTCAGAGTTGAGGAAGAGGGGACCAGGAGGATGAATGAGATGTGACTTCAAACGGAGCTCGAGTGCAAACTGCATCGCTTGACTTGGAACTCAGCTGTCTGGCTCCCTCTGAATAGTGAATAAAATCTGCAGCACTCGTCTCACATTCCCACTCTCACTTGTTCGGGCGAAGTAAGCTGTAAATATTTTAGCAGTGGAAACACGACTGTCTTGTTGAGCGGTTTTCTATATTTAGCTCCACACAGGTAGGCCTACAAAGCAAACCTACCTGTTGAGTACTCCAGCGCACCAGTGTGTGGTATGTGCACCTTCAGGAAGACATAGAAAGATCCCTGTCGCTGCATGAGTGACCTTGAGATGTGAGGACTTAACAGGATGTTTTACACAGCCTGAGCTGACCGCAGGAAACTTTTGTGTTCTTAAACCTTGGTTGTAAAACAGCCTCTAATGAAAAGTCACAGTCAAGTCTAAATGGGATAGAGCAGAGCACCTAAGAAACCAATAAACAACTGAAGACTGAGTTAGATTGGGGAAAACATCAGCTTTGTTTTATTGTTTTTATGATTCGATGTACAGCACTGTGGAAACGCTTCTGTTGTTTAATGTGCTATACAAATAAAGTGGATTGAATTGGATTAGGTTATGGCACATAATAAAATTACTGTATCTTTGTTTGATACTGACACGAGTCCTTTAAAACTAGTTTCCTCACATATGCAACATTAGTGGAATCTAAACACTCTTGATACTAAACCCTCATCACGCTTAAAAACAAAAAAAAATAATAAGTTGGGAACAATACAGTAATTAGATGTGCACAGAGCACAGAAAATCAGCCAAGGCTTTTTAGGTGTTTTTGGGCGTTGTAAAAATATGGAAAAGAGCATTGTTGACAAATCTTTGAAAAAACTCCTGGATCCACATCCTGATTTGAGTCACCATCAAAATCTAATCAGTTCTCCATTGTGCCATGACCAACATTTCCTTAAAAGGTCATCCAGGTTGTTAACTTACTGATTTATTGGCAAAAATGTGGAAACGTGCCTTATCTTTGCACTGTTGACAAATCTTTAGATTCTTGAGCCACATCCTGATTCTGATCGCCTCCCAAATCTATTCACTTCTTCCTCTTGCCTCGACCAACCCCCTGAAAACCCCCTGAAATTTCAAACTAAAAAATAATAATCTAACCAACACAACCAAATACATAAACTTCTCTGTGGAGGAAGAATAAATGGGGTTGCACACTATTTGCCCACAAAGTTTAATATTTGTTTCACAGATATTAAAATTCTGCTGAAGTTGAAAGCCAACACTTGACTATACATTCACACGTCACTTCAATTGGAAAACCTGACAAACTTCACCCCAATACTAATAGCTAATCAGCCAATCCCATGGCAGGAGCTTTACACAATTGGGCCAAAATCACCTGCTGAAGTTTATGAGACTAATGCCGTGCTGGTGTAAGAGAACAGAGGAGAGTGGCAGGAATGGTTCGAGATAAAGGAACAGCAACAGTGACATAGACACTTTTCATTATAACTGGGGCTGAATTACCGGTACATGTCATCTTTGCCACCACGACTGGGATGTGCACAATGCATATTTGTGATTAGGACTAATCATTGTAAGTCTATCTGATACCAGCCTCAGTGGTAGGAGAAAGGACAAACTGTTGGCTTGCCTACTATCCTGTATGCTTGTTTGACAACAATGCCGCTCCAGACAGACACATCAATATGACAAGTAAACAGGTTTTCTGTTACACAAGTTGTGTTTCAATTAAGTTCCAATTATTAACAATACAATGCCCAACTGGTTGTTAATCCTCTGACCATGTATTGTGTCTTTTAGAAGCTTAATTGCTCTGCTGTGATCGTTGCTCTATCAGCTGTGGGTGCGCGCTCATGAGCATCGTTTTGTTTGAAGTCACCGCCATGTTGACAAAGAAACCCTTGTTATTGTAAGTGTTGGTTTCAGTTGCTAAAGTGAGACACAGCAGGTTTATATGTAAATACGAACTTACAGAGACACTTGCCTGTGCTTCTTTTCTTCAGTATCTGTAGGTCTGCACTGCCAGAGCCCTGCAGGAACAAGAGCAGGGCGTAGAATAGTGGGACAGAGAGAGGCCTAAGCTCAAACCAGATAGAGACCTGATGCATGCACCTTTATTAAAAAAACAGAGCTTGAAAATGACAGTCTAACTGGCCAGTTAATCAAATTTAGACTGTATGGGGATAACAGGATTGTAAATTAATTGATAATGAGCCATCTGATGAAATATTTGGGACTTAAGTTCTTTCATCCTGGCTCCACATGAAGTCAGGATTTGAAATAAAAATGTAAATCAAGAAAAAATAACTGAAAAGTATGTTTCTGGGTGCCGCGCGCATGCGTAGTACGGCTCATTGTTTCATGGGGGACCGCCGGTTACACAACAACTTTCTTCTTCCAGTTTTGTGCAAAGTCGACAAATATCTATCAGATGAAGATGTTGTGGAGGAGAACTTTGAATGCGATGGGTGTCCTTACAGTTTCGAGCCAGAGTTTACAGATGAGGAGCTCATCGAAAGGAGGACGCGGAGGCAAAGAGAAGAACAGCTGGCCAGAGAGCAGTCTTCAGTTCAGAGGTCAGCACAGTCACAAAAACATGTCTGGAGCAACACCGGACTGTTGTGGAGGAGTAGCGCGAGCGGACCATGATGAAATATTGGTGAAACTAATGAGTTTTTGGATGATTAATGCAGTTTTAGGAGCGGCGCTATACATGCCACGTCCACTAACATTATACGGATGTCCGCCGCTCAACTTTGGATCTAAATATCTCCTGAAGCACTGTTTGGATCAGGAAAGCCTTCTGGGTGAGTATGTTGTTCTACTTCATTCTATAAACAATGCGAAAGCTGTAGAAACCAAACTTATCCTTTAAATAAAGACAATTGTATATGTAAACTATTAGTATGTATATCTGCCGATGTTGATTTGAAAATTTTAGTATACCTTATGGTAGCAAATATTCAATATTGTGCATCCCCTGAAATAATAAGTTAAAGTATCATAGTTTAAAAATGTTTTTTTCAAGTGTTGGAGCTAAGAAATAAAGTGAAACATTTACCACACACAAACATTTTTTAGGGAAAACCAGACGCCACAGGGAATGTGGCTCAGTGGACATTAACTATTAGGATTAGAATCATCTTTATTGGCCTAATATATTAAACATGCATGGAATTTGATACTGGTTAACTTTACTCTCGAAGTATAGACGAGATACAGAATGGAGTATTTGTAAACAAACATGAACAGAAAAATAGATAATACTAAATATGAAAAAATTAAAAGTAAGAAATAGAATATGTACAATATAATATGAAGTGAAAAGTTAGAGGTAAAAAACAAAAGCCTGAACAGACAGCAGCACAATGGCAGTAATGCCGTTTACATTCTATTAGGTATGACAAAGCAGAATTACATCAACCAGTGCCCAAGCGTCAGATAATAGTATTTACAAGTGAGTATTACAACCAATGTGCATGCACAGCAGTACAGGATTTACATGAGCAATAAATTTACGTGAGTTACAATCAATTAATCCCCTGTTTTCATGACTGTGGGAGGTCAAGATTGTAACTGTAATGAAACTCATTTAATTGCTGAGTACTGTTTGGAAACAGGCCAGGCAACACCAAAAAAAAGGGGGAAAAAAAACAAAATTAAAAAAAATCTTTTAAAATGACAAACACTTTATGTCTCTAGTTTACATTCAGTTTGCCCTCTTGTTTTCTCAGACTAACACAGTCTTGTACTGCTGCCTTCCTTTAAGGTATGAAGACCATGGTGTCATATTTCAATTAGGAGAAACAAAAGCCTCTCCTTTCAGCTCTTAACATCAGCAAGAGCCCCACAGAGCCACTGCTCACCCACACAGCTATTAATCCTAAAATCGAGCCAAAACCACAAAAGCTATTGGCAGTTACCTAAAATGAAACTTGTTACGTTCGTCGCTCAGTTTCTCTTCACGCTGCTAGACTGACAAACACCAGAAGAATGTCATGTATTCAGATATCGGTGATGCAAAAATGCAGCTCGACAAAAACAGATCACTGACAGTCACCAAAGTGTCTGACTCACAACAGCAGCAAGATCCTCGCCCTCTTTGTACAGCTTACCTACCAGACAGTCTTCAGACACCAACACTGAAAAATAGAACTGTTACTGTGAATATGTCATAAACTGTAGCTATTATCTTTCCTAAAAGTATCTTCATTTCTTTTTAAGGCAAATTAAAAGCAATCTAATTGATTCTTCTTTCGTGTGATTTACATTTCCAGAGAATACAATGTTTACAATACTTCCTTTTCATAACGTGCAGTTAATAAGGAAAACAAAATTAAAGGAGTGCCAGCAATCATTAACAACAAACATTGAGAGAATCAATGTCAATTTCATCATTGATTCTGCTAACCAATCAAATTCTTGACCTGCATGATTTGTGTGGGTTCTCTGTAAAATATAGTCTTTGTGTCTGACCTGACACACAAGCTCAATGGTTCAGTTGTAGGGTACATACTAGGGCTGGGACGATACGCTTTTCTCCCGATTCGATTTTTTAGGTGCTGATTCGACTTTAATTGTTCTTCTACAATATTGCCAATTTTTGCAATATTTAGTTCCCTTTTTAAACACCAGCAAAAAAGATGACCTGATGATGCCTACAGACTATATCAGGAAAATACACATCACATGTGAGTCTGTTTTTAGGATTTATTCAGCAATAAATTTTAAACAGCAGTTTATATTCTCTCTTCAAAGGCCTGGATTGCATTTAAAAGTGGCTTTTTAAAGGAGACATATCATGCTGATGCATGATTTCATACTTAAATATAATACAATAAATTTGAAAAGAAGACCTTACACCCCCTTAATTTTCAAAAAATGAGATATTGTATTTTTTCTGATATCCTAGAACGAGATTTGATGCCTCTGAAAACAGGTCATTGCGAGATGTCTGCGAGATTTCAAACGTTGTGACGTCACGAGGTACCTTTCTTTTTATTGGAGTAATCTGATAAAACACTTCCTCCCCTGTGATTGCCGTTAGCCACAAAACCGTCACCGAGGAACACATCCACCAGCAGGGGTATATAGATCCCTAGCTCACATTAACTCATTACCAGCTCTGGCCTGGAGGGGGATTCAACACGCGGTCGCTGCTTTGAGCCTGCCGGAAAATACAGTAGAAGAAGAAGGACAGCCTCGCTCAGCCCCCGATAGAACTGACCAATCAGACCACAAAGGGCTGTGACGTTGCGAGGTAACTTTAGGTCATCCTCAGATCCGAGTGTTTCAACGAGGGCTTCATAATGGCCTAAAATGAGGATTTTGAGAACGCTATTGTGGGGCAATGAAGGAACTAAATGACTTGTACTGAGGGCAGAAATGCTTTACAGGCATCCTAGTCTGGCATAGTGAAGAGGAGAAACAAGCATGATATGTCCTCTTTAACACAGACTAAAATGAAGCATTCAAATTCGGGAAAAAAATATTTTTGAACAAAAAAATTGATTTAAAAATCGGCAAACAAAAAATGTGATACTTATGTGAATTGATTTTTTCTCCCACCCTTAATATATACTGTGCCTCATGAGTCAATCAGAGTAAAAGCCTATAGAAAGTGTTGGCAAAGCAGAACCTACCAAAAACATATCTGAAAGGTGATTTGATGATCGTTCCATCATTCATGCCAATACTGGCCGATGAGCTGATACTCTGTGTGGGCAGCAGAGTTTAGTACGTACAGCCAGCTAATCTGTACAACAAATCCTCACCAAAACATCATCATCATCCAGTTTTCTTCTAAAACCTGCTCATCTTTGTGCAAGTAGCTGTCGTTAACATGTTTGTTGTCACTTCTGGTTGTCATCTCACTTGTACCTTAGACCTCTTTCTACCTCGAGGAAGCTGACCGGTTAGTGCAATAGCATTTTTTCCAGCTTAAGGTTTTGCAATTAATCCACCTCATAATAGACAATAAATTAAGCATGTCCAGCTGCACAAGAAAGTTACCTTCTGTCAGCAGCGTCAAACAAATTGCACTGCTGGTATTTAAAGTTATGCTTTGCCAACTAATGATTCAGCAAGCTCTGGGTGTTTCCTCCCTTACTTGAAATCTTTCCAGTCCAGGACATTAAACTTTGTGCTGCTGACCTCATATTGTGTAAAATCAAGCCACACTTTGGACCTCTTTCGGCTCCTGTATTCCACAATTACTTCCTTGACTCCTTCACTTTTGTTTGTGCTGACTGGCCCTCGTAAAAATGGAGAATATTGTTTGAAAAGCATTAGAAAGTAAGTGGATGACCCATGCAAAGATATTATTGGGCAAAAGACCACCATATACTGAGACTATAATTTCTGTCACTACTTTCTTCAACGGTTACATGGAACTGTTCTGCATTTCCCTCCCTTTCTTACAAGTGCAGGTATTGATGGACCATAATTTAGAAAGGCGCTACAACTCTTCCTGAAATCTGAAAATTTTGAAAAGGTTGTGTTCTATGTTGTATCGTCTCCCCTTACACTTTCACAAGCACAAACAGAATATCAATTCTTATGTTATTAAGGAGGCAGCCATGTGGGAAAGAGCTGTACATTACAAATAAAAGCATATGATATCAGTAGTACCACTTGATGCACAATGGCTCCTTTCTCAATCAGGTGATCTGGTGCAACCACGCAATCTGCCACCACACACAGACTTCTCCCGGTCCCATGAGAAAAAGTGATAAGTTAATGAATTATTGAGAGCACAGGGGCCAGCAGACAAAGAGCGAAAGCCATGCATCCCAGTCACTCTTCACCCCATCTGCAGTCAAAGAATCCCCCCAAAGATTGATTCATTGTTAACGCAGCCTGACACCCTGTGTGAGGGAGAAAGAAAGAGGTAGATAAAGGGAAAGAGAATGGGGGACAGGGGGCTCCATTTGCCAAGAATATGAGCAGAAGCACTTCATTGGACAGGTTCCCACAGTGGTCATTCTACCACTTACAAAAATACTACATACTTGGGTTTGAGAAATGGCATTCCATCAGACTCAATATAAAGACAACTTCATCTGACAGCTGAAGACGACCACAGGCACTGATATTCATGTATACTGCCAGCCAGGCACAGTTTACAGGCCACAATGTCTGCATTAGTTCAGAGTAAAAAAGGGAAACATTAAATTATAAATACAGTTTCTGCAGATGATGGTTTAACATGAGTCTGGCTCTGGCCATGTGTTCTGTTAACAGGTGTGTTTTCTTTACAACTGTTACTCTGAAAAATTTTTGGGTGCCAATATTAGCAAGCCCAGACCCTGTTCTGTCCCATCCAAAGGCAATTTTGCAGGTAGTCTATTTGAATGGTAAAGTTTCTTTTTCAATTATTACAGCCTTTACAGATGAGAAAGGTTGCAAAACAATGACTTTGGGTAAGATTAACAAAATTCAGTTTGTACAGGTTTTTCTTGTCACCTGACTACTTAAAGTAAAGTATGTATGTGGAAATCTAATGATGGGGTACTGGTATCAAAACAAGGCATGCCCTCTGAACTTAACCACGACACAGACCTAGGTCACATATACACGGCAATGAAAATGGCAGAAAACTGAGAATTTTCATTGTATTTTCACCTCCTGTTTACATGAGAATGGAAACTGCACACATTTGAAACCAGGGGTCCAGAGTGAAACGTTTGAAAACGTTTTCGTATCCATTTCCATGTAAATGGGATTCAGCATGTCCCCTGAAAAACTGACGTCAGCGCATGAGCAGTACTCTCATACTTTCAGATGAAGGTTCCGCACACATCCCAGGAACAACAACAACTTTGGCTGTCTACCGGGCAACATGTGTGCTGCTTACAGTGCTCGGATTGATATCCAGACAAAATTATCCACATAGATTTATCGTCCACACAAGAAACTCCCGTGTCTTTGTGCATCCACTCGCCATTCTTTGACAAGGTTGTCTTCACTGAAAAGCGTACGTGTGTTGTGACACTGCAATGTCATTATAAACCTACTTCGCCATCTACTGGCCTGGCATGCACACTACAGTGTTTTCAGCCATTCTTGCGTCTCCATGAAGTTGAACCTCCTATGCTCATTGAGCCGCTGTGTGTAGCCTTCTGACTGACAAAACATGCTTAAAGGTGCTATGAGGAGAATCTATTTCTGGCGACATAAAGACTCTGCTACCCATGAGCATGCACGGCGACTGTCGCAAAGATGTAACCCAAGCCAAAGCGTGCGTTTGTTGTGATGCTTATGAATGTAGCTGGGACCTTCCTCAGAACTCTGCATTGCTTTACAACTTCTTTTTTCAACAACTTACAGGATGCAAAGCGATGAGGTAATGTATCTCTTTCCAGTTACGTAGCAGTAGTTTTTGATGTGTGACAACAGGCAAATTTTGGAAAACTTAGTATCGTAGTTTTGTAGCCGGCTATATATCGCTACTTACAGCCCGGTGCTCTAAGACGTGTCAGAATAATATAAATTTGCTCTAGTTTCAATTGTCTTGTTCCTGAAGTTGAGTATCCAGGCCAGTCCAGTTCTGTCCGACCCAACTGCGAAGCTAAGGAATAGCATTTACAGATAACCTATTTTGATGCGATAAAACTCATCTTAAAGTGTGTATTTCAATCAGTCATATATCTAAAAGTGAGACTTTTTTGTAATTACTTAGAAACTCCTTATAGCACCTTTAACAGGGAACAGAGGCATATTACCGGAGGGACTGTCCACACGGAGACAAAAACGTTTTTGTATTGAAAATGTTCTCTTTAAAGATGGCATCATGAAAGAACAGTGTCTGACCACACAAAAACACTGACAACTCTGTAGTACATATTCCAGACCTGAAGGTGGCAGTCTAGTGCTAGTGCAGACTGACACCAAAACAAGGAAAGAAGACCTAGAGCGTACGGATACATCATGACAATGTGAACAAACACGGCATACTGTTCTCTGTGTCCTGTTGGTGCTCACAGTGGTTGTAGATGAGCAGCAAATTGTGTTGTTAAATTCATAACAAGAATGAACGTGACCCTGTTTCCTGCCATCGCTTCGGTTGTAGTTGGGGTTCACACATATGGTGTAAGGGGGAGGTGGGCCTATGAGGTCACTGTTTCTATCTGTATTTGTTGTCCACACTGAAACACTCAGCCAGCGTTTTCAGATTTATCCAGATTTATCATGGCTCCTGAAACACTGTTGTGTGTGGACAAAAACAAAAGTAAAAACTTGTACACAAATGCCTGAATTCTCTGTGTTGACGGCCCCTTAAGTAGGGCTTATTTCTGAGACATTTATTCAGTACTGGTATAAATATAAGTTGAATAATACTTGAAGTGCTATACCTGAAGATTATCCGACTTTTCCGAGTAGACAGAAAAGGGGTGTACCAAGAGACAATTTAATTTGCAACTCGGCTTCGCCCTCATAGATCAAATGTCATTTCGTCATTGGCCAGGTAAACATTTTCTTTTAATTGATTAATTTAATGCTTCAGAAATTATTTAAGTAGTGATCATTGGTAAATATTATCCTGATGAACATAATGTGTACGCTTCATTTACTTTTCTCTGACAAAGAGCTTATTATCAGCAAAGCCTCAAACTCATACATTTGTTTTATAATCATGATATTTTTAAGTTTTAGTTAAATGTTGGCTTCCAGGTTGGCCAACAAAGGTCTATGATTCCTGCTCCATTCAGTTCAGATCTGCTTTGGGAAGTGTTTATCGATATCAGCTACTCACTTTGTCATTTCATTCCAACTAGTGCATCACTAGCAAAGCAGTGCTTGTCGATTAGGGTTCAAGTTGTTGCTCAAGATTACACATATGTATGTGGCTGTATGCCCAAACGCTGAACCCTTAACCTTTCAGTTGACAGATGACCACCCTCCCTAAAACAGTCACTAAAAATCTGGATGTGGGTTTGAGTCGACTCCCCACTCTACCTTCCTTAACTTTTCAGCTTGATCCACTGACTGATCTGGCATTGCAGGCAAATTTTTTTTGGGTTTTTAATTGCTGAATATTGCTGGATGTTATGTTCATGGTGAATTTATGCTGTAAATCGGTGTTGGGCGACAGGCAGCCCAAGGACCATGTGCTTCCCCCCTACTCTATTAAGTCATACCACCAGTCAGTTTATAATATCAAGATAAGTATGTTCATATAGAAAGTTTGACAAAACACATCTGATAGCATAAAAATAGCAACAATTCCTAGGAGATTGGATTATTATTGGTTGTGACTGTAAAGCTCTTTTATGCCTTCTTATTTTAAAGTTGACATAAGGTTGAAAATAAAATATACTCTGAAAACCAGTAAATTCTCTGATTTTTTTTTTTTTTTGCATTGAAACATTGGCTGAAACTGGACGAATCCTTGGCAAATTGAGTAGATAAAGTATTACCAGTTTCATTGATGCATGAATGTTGATAAGTAACCTATGTTGACTGCCATATTGATCCCTCCCAGTACCTTTCCTAAGTCATATAAGAGATATTACAACCTGACCCAGATATCCTCTAGTGGTGACAAAGGTGTCACGACAACAAACATTTTCATTGATCACTGATCTCCTCTTACTTGTTCATTAATATAGAAGGATGACAAAACACAGCTAAAAACTTTCAGACATTCACGTGGAAATAAGCGCTCAGCTGTAAATACCAGCAAGTATTGGCAGGGATGGCCTGGGGCACAGAAAGCGACAGCACACCTCAACCGTTTCAGTGGAATGACTAACTTACATTCTCTTCGTCTGCCTTCACATGAACATGTTCTCCAACCATGTCCTCTCAACACCTCAGAAAACATGGAGCTCAGCATAGACCTTCTCATCCACACTGAAAGGCAGCTTGGACTCTACCTGAACCCTGAGAGTGCACATCCTCCCCTGCACTGAAACACATCCATCTTCCCCCGTCTGTCCCTCTCACACAGACATAAACTAAATATGATTTATCAGCTATGAAAGCGAACATCGATCATAGTGTGATGGGCCATTATACCAACCATAACAATCACAGATGGGTGATCTCACTGCAGTGATACAAATAAATAACAGATGCTGTTAGTGCCACAAGGCGGTCACTTCAAGTTTGGTATTCAAGAGAGGAGGACGGAGAGGTCCACATGACCTGCAGCTAGTTTACATCAGAAATAAAACCAACACCAAGAAAGTGACTCAAAAGTTGCTCGTTGCATGCAATACTTTTACTTACACTGGTGCGTTACTGTTAGATAAATGCTTCAATCACGTCGGGTCTAAAAAGCGAGGGATATAAAGTGCTATTAAGTAAAATTGTTAAATTCCTGTGTCCTCCACTTAAACTCATCTTTGGTGTGGGGTCGTTACTGTAAATATGATTTATCCTATGTTATATATGATCTCGACAATAACTATCAAATGCGACCCACATTGGCTGTGACTAGAAAAAATCCTGCAGCCCAAGTGGCACCGAAACTGCAGGCAAGTCGGACAGTGTTGTTAACAATCAAGTCTTCTTAACTATCCAGTGTTTGTTGTGCGTTTAAGACGACACGAGATTTAAAGTTGGGTTTAAAGGTTTTGGCACACAATCGGGCTCCCTCGTCTGCAGCACTGAGTGTAAAGTGCTATGCTACTGCACATCAGCGAACCACACAGCCCGTATACTCGTAAACTTTGCAGCTAACGGAGAATGGAAACACCAACAAACACAGATACCACCAGGAAATAAAAACCAATTGACCAAGCTACCTGTTACTATCACCCCATTTGCGATATTCAAGCCGGTTATCTCACAGAAACCCCTCATAACAAATAGACAGCGGTAATGTGGTTCATTGTATCACGGTAGCTTAAACCACAGCCAGCTCGGAAGCGGAGCAGCACTAACTGCTCCGGAGACGAATGTGCTCCTTTTAACACACGAAAACATTTGTGTAAAAACTTGTGTGTAGTAAGACCTTAAACCAATAGCAGAAAACTCACCGGCTCCGTCGCATTCATTGAGTAGAGCAGTTTCTTTTACGCCTCTACAAACTCTCCGCCATCTTCGTCAGGACCGTGTTTGTTTAAATGCGAAACACTCCCAGAGCGGAGGGAGCCAGCTTGTAGCAGCGCGACAGGGCTTCTGGGTAATGTAGTTGAGTTCGGGTTCATCCGCATTAAAATGTATGACACTGTCAGCGGAGGGACTACACGTACAGCAGTACCCATAGGTGATATCAGCAGTCACTGATATTATTAGGGTAGAGATTTAAGAATGTATTTATAGGCTCGAAGAAAGTCAGCTTTATGCGAAGGACATTCCACTTTAGTAAGATATTACTTCATATGCTGTTTATTACATATAGGCCTGCTAGTATGTAAGTGAGTTAACAATAATAATAATAATAATAATAATAATAATAATAATAATAATAATTGGGATGCGCATGGTTGATTTTTGGTCAATATCTACGAGGGTTATATTTTATTTTTGTTTGTTATTTGTTGCATATACTGAAACACATGTAGGGATATTTGGTAAAAGAACACCAAAAGCCTACTTTACTTGAATTTAGCATCTTTACTTCTGACAGTCTTAATATTTTAGAAATGGATGCAAAACAATAACAAATATATTTTTAAAAATACTTTAAAAAAAGCTGACAATCATCAGCACAATATTTCATATTTGTTTATACCAGGGATGCACATTGATGTAAAAGTATTATTGGTAATATTGGTAATTGCTCAAAAAGTTGATTATCAGTATTGGCAGATACAAAGATTTTTGAAGATAGTAACAGCTGATGTTTTGGCTGCACATTTTGGCCTTATATGTTCTCTGTAATTTAGGATATACAGATTAACCATAATAGTGTATCTCATCATCACTGAATGTCCACATTTATGAACAAAAGAACATTTCATGGAATATGCTATTGTTTTTTATATGACAATTTCTCTGCATGTTATGCTTCAAACCCAAATAGACAGTCACTATGAAAAACAGGTACATTTTACCAAAGAAGTTGGCATAATATATGTTTCTGTGATAATGAGTTCATAAATATCAGATGTTGGCAAAAATTCTATAATATGTATGCCCTGCTGATATAGATACTAATCATTTAATCGATGGTGCATCCCTTGTTATAATAATAAATAAATGAATTTGTGTCTGTCCTCTGTGGGAGACGGACGCATATCTGTGAGCTCTGTCCTTGGATAGGAGCTACAGCAGGAACAACAACAGAGTCTCCTCCAAGAATATAAATGGAATAAAAATTCATAATAATTTGATGATATGTCGAAAAGAGGAGACTAAATATTGAGAAAATGGGGACGGGACTAGATAAGCTCTGCTTCTCCCGTCTTCCCTTTCGGACATGTACATTTGATCAACTATTGACAATGTGTGATGCTGTATAAGTGTGCTGACGTGACCGGAATAAATCAGTTCAATTCAATTCAATTCAATAATGTTTGTTTCTGTTATGCCCTCATAAAGTATTTGCATTTAATTTAAAGTCTAACCAGACTAGACTGCTCACTTTTTCCTGGCATGTTTTCTAGAATTCAGCTTGGTTAAACAAGTCTGCAAGGATAATGGAAGATTTGTCTGAGCATCAGCTACCCACTTTGGAACCTGATTTATTCTCTCAAAACGGCTTAAAAATAACAGCCTGACAATACTTCATATGACCATCAGTATATATGTGCTGCTCGTCACAAAAATGGCACCATAACACTTTTTCTCCTTAGTGGTCAGAGAGGCTTGAAGAGACTGAACAACAGTGTCCTCAGTGATACATCCAGGAGAAAGAGTTAGAAATGCTTACCAGTGAGGAAGGACTGAGGGCCAAAGACAGAGGGAGATTATATAGATAGATTAAATCAGGGGATCATTTAAAATAAGGTTTTGATAAAGACAAGTTGCTCCAGGGTCTACGGATTCACCAGAATTCAGCACTGTTTATTATCAAACCAACACTGCTAAACCTGTAGAAGAGATATAGATGGAATTGAGCTTTCATAACAGGAGAATGTGAGAGGATAATATTAATCTGGATTTTAGTAAATTATTGTAAAATATTGCTTTATTATGATTTGAGTAGGCTTGCTAGTTAAATGCTTGATTCTTGAAAGGCTACATTATCAAAACTTTAACCTTTATGCATGTAGTTGTGTTTTATTTTCTCAGTTTGTATGCCTGCCTGAGTGACAGAGCCTCAATTACATTCCACGGAGACCCAAAGAGGGGCCCGGTGGCCCTCTGTTGTGCCCCTTCCCCCACAAAACACGGCAAACTGACCTCCCCCCCTTCAGTGAGTGTGAGACACTTTATCCCATCCCCCTCCTTGCTTTGCCTTTCCACTTTGAAAGGACAGGAGATAGCCCTATAATCACTAATGTATTCAGATTGGTTTACCTGCAAACAGCTAACAGCATGCCACAGTCTACTTTGCTCTTCACTATTACCATCCCCCAAATTTGAAACTGTATGCAAATATATGACAGGACACAAGCATCTTGCATAACTGCTTATTTAACCATTTCATAATGTGCTTATTTAGTTTGCCCACAGGTTTAAAAGCTATCAAGGAACAAAAATATCTAGTCAGCCAGGGTCACAGGTCAACATGCATGCCATTTCTCCCCAAAATACAGTGTTTGATTATACAATACTGAAGTTGCATCACTGGCCTATTTAAGTGAGTACTTTGATTTGTGCGATTAAATAAGCTTATCTGTTTCACTTAAAAATGATGATGGATGTTGAACTCTCAGCTGAAGAGGTTTGTTTTGTACTAGAATGAATATTGTCTGTGCAGCATAGGCCCACTGAGTGGTGTAGGCCTATGTGTGTGTGTGTGTAAGAAAGTCAATAGTCTAATAAATTCAGCTCATATTAAATGTTCAACAGGACAATTGAAAGGTTATTGAAATTATGCCCATATGTCTTTTTTATCATGACTTGAAAATATGTTAACTTAGAATTGCATGAAAACAAAAGTTTCTGTGTTTCAAATTCGGTGACAAATCAATGGGCAGAGTAGCAAGTAACCACTTAAATTTTAAAACTTTTCATACACAGTTAAACACTGATAAGGGGACCAATGAGCCTTCCAGAGGTACATTTTTTAACCGTCTGGAGGTCTCAGTGTACCACCTAAGACCTCAGGGCCATTTTGGGCCTGACCTGAGCCGGTTAAGTCCACCTCGGGCGCCATCTTGTGGGCTGTAGGCCTCCTGACAGGTTGACCGCTCCAGGTTGTCCTCTTCCACGCCTCGACGGACATCGACTGGTAATTTGGAAACTGACACAGTGGAAGAGGTTATTAACAAAATATGTAAATATGCTACCGTTTTTGAGTTGTAAAAACGACAAGAACAGCAGCGTTTAGGTGTCTGGTCTGGCTAAATGAGTGGAAACTTTTTAGTAGCCGTCGAAAACTTATTTGGCAGACAGCAGATGGTAATAGCTTTTTCAACTTTGCTAATTTAGGCCAAAGTGACTGAACATTATTAATCCAGTTTTGGATAAACATCGTAGAGGATAACCTGACCCATTTCAATGGTTTTTAGTTAGTCGAAAGTAGCCGTTCAAAAGGTTGACATACAAAAGTAAGTTATTTAGTTCAGGGCGATGTAATTTTGCATGACGTCGGGCCTTGCTGCATTAACTAAATAGGTTGGTTATTAAAGTAATGTATGATTCTCTTAGTACCAAAAACACTTTTCCACTTTCCAACAGTTATTAAAACGCTTTTATTCTATTAAATACTGTATTTCAATCTCAAAAGACTTTCAGCACGGATGTACTGGGGTTGGGTTATAGACCAACACAAGACAAACGCATTTAGCTGATTTAGAAAAAGCTGTATGTCAGAATATCCTTTCCAATTTAACATGAACAAGTAAAGATACTTAACGAGTGAAGAGACAAAAGGTTTAGCAGAACTTAACAGAAATTTAGCGGTGTATTGTCATGGTAATTATAAACAGGGTTAAAAATATCACAATTTCTGAAATCAGGTTTGTCATAGGAAAATACCCAATAAATAATTTAAGAAAGGAAAGGTATGATTATTTGGTCAACTACACAGGCACTTGTTTGGTAAATGGGTCCCAATATTAATCTCTTCATGACTAAATTATGTATTATGCATGGACAATATCTTTACACATGAAAAATATCTAACCATGTATTTTTTCTAAAAAGACGTTGTTACAACTCAAAGGCCAGGGGCACCCACAACCCAGTTTTTAATCACTGTTGCTGATGAAACCAGAACATATTGATTATAGGTTGAGCTTTGGTCAAAATAAATTCTCAGCACTGGTAGGAATGGGAGCAGATCAAAATTGTCCAACTAAATTAGGATCTACATACTACATAAGTTGTTGAGCCTCTTCCCCGAGTCCCAAAAATGTGTTATCCAGTGTTTCTCTAAAGTTTAAGAGCTCTTGCGGTCATCTCAAAAATATGCTTAATAATGAAAGACAGTCCATCTCCCCATAACTCTGAAGGTTATCAGTGGTGTCATCCTGTACAATTGATTAATTAATGACAATAAATCACACAAAAATCCAAAATACACATTCAGAAAAACTAAAAACAAATTCCTAAACTAGCCTGAGTGGGCTGCACTGTAAACACAAACAGCAGTTCCTTTTTAATTACCTTGGACTTGAATTTTGTCTGAGCCTTTTTCATATTTTCCCTTTTCCCTTACCCCCATTAACTGACAGGCAGATTTCAAATAAACATCTTACCTTTAGGGATATGTGTAAAAAAAACCAAAACACTCTTATATTCACCAAATTCCTGAAATTTCCTGAATTACACTGGTAAGCTGCACATGAAAAGCAGTCAGTTGTATCACCTGCAAAATCCTTGCTGCCACCCTAGTTCAGCCTTTACCCAACATGCAGTCCTTTACATTTTTTAGCAAATTTCAGAACAAAATACCCCCAAAACTCCCAAATATGCTTGTTCATACTTGTCCCTCAAAGCAGGAAGGAACCTATAGACAACCTGAATGGAGGAATGGTGGTGATGGCACTGGAGGACAGCGAGGATATTTCTTGGTTAAGTGCTGGTGACTGACTTTGCTGTTTGCCACCTTTAGGCCAATTAGAGTTTTCAGAATTTATTTTGTAGGACCGGGACGATGTGCTTTTCTCCTGATTCGATTTTTTATAATTTTTTTTAGGTGCAGATTCAATTTAAATTGCAATTCTACGGTATTGTCGATTTTTGCAATCTTTAGTTACATTTTTTAACACCAGCGTACAACAGTGATGACGCCTACACGCAGACTTTATCAGGAAAAATACACATCACGTGAGTCCGTTTTTAGGATTTATTCAGCAAATATTTTAACCAGCTGTTTATACTCTTTCTTCAAAAGCCCCTATTGTATTTAAAAGTGGCTTATTAACACAGACCAAGATGAAGCATTTAAATAAGGAAAAAAAACGATTTTTGAAAAAAAAGAAATCGGTTTAAAAATCATCAAACAGAAAATCCTGATACTTATGTGAATCGATTTTTTTCTCCCCACCGTATTATTTTGTATGTATCTTTTTTCTACTTTCCAAATGCAACTTTTAAGCTGCACTCAAATTTCCTGCTATGAGGGATCAGTGGGATCAAGTCAAGCAATTGTCTGAGAATGTCGCCTTGCAACTTTTTTGAAAATTTCAGAGTTTCATGTGTGAAAATGTCTTAAGAAAGTCTAAAATGTGTGTTACTTACTGGCATGTCTATGAAGGGTATTTCATCTGTCTTGAGAGTGTTTTAAAGGTACACAGGGGAAGATGGGGATCAGATGAGTTTAAAAACCTGATTTTACCGCTCTTTAGCTACAGCCATTTATTCTATAACTGTAGATCAAAATATTTCACTGTTGTGCCAGCATGTGAAAGAAAAGACCACTGTCATGATGTTGGGCCTCATCATAAATGCACCTCTGGTAGGTTACTTCTTTGTTAATTTTTTGACATGGTTATGTTTGATTTAGTTTTAGTTACTTGACCCTGAGATACTGTATTTTATGAATCTCAAGGCCAGTTCGTAGTGTGCAGTTGGAAAGCTTGCCACAAGAGGATGCTGCTGACTATTCCGAGAAGGTTGAAGATGCAGCTAAGTAAAAATGGCATGCAGCTGTTTTTGAGAGGCTAGACCTTAACTGTGACTACAAGCAGAGTATTGTCATCAACAAGTAGAAGAGAAGTCTGGTGTCAGATGTTATTTTATGCTACAAAGTGAAGCTCTTTGTTTTCTGAAAGTATGTCTTACCATGGATGTTGATTATTGGGAATCATGAGGCCTGTTTGGTAGCAGGTAAAGGCACAGGGAAACAACTCCTAGATCACATTAAAACAACTGTTTCTGCCATCAATTAAGTACTTCATTCATAAAGCAACATAGACAAAAATATTTTAAATAGAATAATATATTAAAATGTTGAAGTATAAAAGAACTGGTCAACATAATGCTGAATAGAAATTGCCAAACATGAGGTTAAAGCAGTAAGACAGAAGACACAAATCACAATTGACAGAAGATAAAATGATGAGCACGGGCAAATGTGATCAAGGATTTTTATTTGACCAAGCTTAAATGATACAGTTCAAGTTCAAAAATACTATGACATTTTGAAAGTTTACAGTATTATGCTTGGCTTTTTTTGAGCAGGATATGAAATTAATCCTTTGCAAACTGTTTTTGCTTACAGATCTCGGTTTCCTGTGGAGGCTAAACATGCATTGCATTAATGCAAAGTGTGCAGGAGTTGTCATATCTTTCTTACAACCCTGTATGTTTCTAAGAAATAGGTGTGATTCTTGAACAGTTAAATCTCAAAATAGAAAGATCTTGGCTGGTCATTATGTTAATATAAGTGCTTACAGCTCATCTGTCAAAACAAAAGAGAGAAGAAGTGTAAAATCTAATTGTGACTAAAAGTATAGAGAGGACCAAGTGAGGACTTTGAGCATTTCACACAGAAATATTCTTGGACAGTAGGTATGGCAGGTGGGGTTGTACCGCTCTTCTCTACTATGTAGGATTATTTTTTGTTGTGTAGCTCTTTGTGATGGTATTCATCAGCAGTATGTTCTAGAGTGACGCTGAAATGATATTTAAATTTATCCGTAGCCTTATCGTGGCTGGGCAACGAAATGGATGTATCTGTAATGTTATTTCTAATGTAAGCTGTAGGGCTGGGATGATACGCTTCCTCCCGATTCGATTTTTTACAATTTCTTAGGTGCCGATATGATTTAAATTGCGATTCTACGATATTGACGATTTTTGCAATCTTTAGTTAGCCTTTTTAACACCAGCGAGAAAGATAGACAATGATGATGCCTACAGACTATATCAGGAAAAATACACATCACATGTGAGTCCGTTTTTAGGATTTATTCAGCAATATATTTTCACCAGCTGTTTATACTCTTTCTTCAAAAGCCTGAACTGCATTTAAAAGTGGCTTATTAACACAGACTAAAATGAATCATTTAAATTTGGAAAAAAATCGATTAAAAATCGTCAAAACAAAAAATCCTGATACTAATGTGAATCGATTTTTTCCCCACCCCGAGTAAACTGCATAGGTTAGTTTTAGCACCTCTTGCTAAGCGTGTAAAAAGGCTGTACAGAAGAAAAGGAGCCGTACATTTACAGTGTTTGACGACTGGTGAAAATTAACTTCACTTTAAGCAAGTAGGTTAATAAGTCTACAAAAGTTAGTTCATGGAGTTTCATTTTGACTCAGAATCATATTTACAGTATGTGTGAATATGACTGATTCAAATACAGAACACCTTTAGTTGCCAATGTTCTATGCAGTTTAGAAAGTGTAGTTTGAGATTTTCAGTCACTTTAAAAGAAAAATTAAGCAATATTGTATGTCTGGGTCCTGGTTCTTCTTATATTTTTTTCATTCATTTTTTTGTTTCATTGTTGTTTCATGCACAAAAATATACCCAGCCCAAGGAGGCCAACAATACACCATTAATGATGCAGATACTGTAGACCAGAAACCAAAAGTATATGCTCTACAAAATGAAAAAAAAATACCACAGGTACACCGTGGCATTTCTTCCAAGCAAAAGCAGCCAACTTATACACTTTAAAAGTAAATGGCCCCATCATAATATGGTGTTCATAACACCAGTGCTGTGACAACCACATGTATTCATTTAGCAGATTAATGAAAACAATGGGAAGCAGTACAGCAGGGGTGTCTACATTTGTCATTGAGACAAACATTCAGAAATGTAAGGAAGATTCGGCCCATTTGATCCCCAAATACTAAGTGCATTGAGTAAAATAGTTTTGATGCAAGTAAAGATTTAATAAATTACAGAAAAATGCTATTAAAAAAGGGAGCAGCTCTGCAAGGGAAACACCAAGTGATTGTGCAAGGTTTGAGATGGCCAATCAAATGTTTGGGGGCACTGGTTGGTCCTGATTACCACTAGATGGGTCCCTGGTTAGGATAAGATTGACCCTTCATTTAGCAGAGAGGAAACTCTGACAGCTCATCCCACCTTCAGCCTCAAAGCAAGAACAATGTGCACTAAACTGCCAAAATCTGTTGGAGTATTGGTGCTTGAAACTGACTTGCACAATATTTTTTTAAATCAGACCTTAAAGCTGTGGTCTACGATTTGAAACCGCAGCCTGCCCCCCCTTCCCTCACCTCTCCCCCCCGTGTTCCAAGATCCCGCCCCCAGCTTGTGTCGCCTCGCCTCTTATCAAGCCCCCTCGGACAGAGCTACGAGCGACTAGCACAATATATCAGCAGCAAACTCAATCAAAAACAGCTCAGCTCAACTGAAAGTATCAAACACGACAGACATCCCCCTTGTAACACACAGCAGTAGCCATTTCAATTGGACCGGCGGCAATGCGGGTCTGGCGCCGCCAGAGCGGAGCCGAGTGTGGGGGAGGATTTATCTTTCTCAGCCTGTCCTCCCCAGCTCAGCTTACAGTGCAAACGATTAGCGGCTAACAGGCTAACCCGCTCCCCTACAAGTTATTAGCCCGTGCAGGCACAAACTAACCAGAGTTATTCAGCAGACATCTCCCACTGTAGTAAACAAAGCCATTACCTGATCCCCAAATACTAGATGCATTGGTAAAATAGTTTTGATGCAAGTAAAGAGTTAATAAATTACAGAAAAATGCTATTTAATAAACAGCTCTGCAAGGAAACACCAAACCATTGTGCAAGGTTTAGAGATGGCCAATCAAATGTTTGGGGTACTGGTTGGTCCTAGATTACCACTAGATGGGATTGGGTTGGATTTAGACTAGATGGGTCATTGGTTAGAAAACTCCCACTTCATCCCTTCAGAGAACAGCTCAATGTGCTACCTTCTGCCCAATGTGCACTAAACTGCCAAAATCTGTTGGAGTATTGGTGCTTGAAACTGACTTGCACAACATTTTTTTAAATCAGACCTTAAGATGGAAAAAACAAAGAAGGCAGTTTTTTATTTATCAGTCAAGCATAAACTGCAATTTCTAATGTGGATCAAGTTTCCTGTATATTTTAAAACTTGCTGTGGGTAAACCAAAAGTGGATTGGGGGCCACAGTCAGTCTCTCGGCCATAGTTTGGACAACCCTGCTGTACAGCTTTGAATCACAGTGGTAGGGTCCCAGGGGATGCCATATTTTTTTTAGAGTTTGTGTCAATATTATTGAATTATACTAAAAGACTAAATGTTGAAAGAGACACTGATGATTATGGCTTCTTTATAGTCTTTGCCCAGCAGGTATAACATGGTCAACACTGGTCAAACTAGTTAATCAGCTGCTGTCAGGTAAATCAGACACTGCTGCCACATATCACTTCTGTATTTCATTTAGTGCTGTTCAGTTTGTGTAGTAGTGTTGGTCTTTTCCTCGTTGTTTGGTTTATCTTTAGGGAGGGAACTTGTGACAGAGATCCCTCTTCAAGAACACAGCCACAAGCCTGTTCTTTATGTACAAATCTGCTGACTAACCTTCATACGGAGGCCTATGTTCCACTTCATGGCTTGTGCGCAAAACAATAAGCCCCTGTCTGCTCTCTTCTCTGGAGCTGATAGGTGAGCAGTGGCAGATTATTTGGTTTCAGGCCTAGCTCTTCTTGCTCTGCGTTTCAGCTTGCCTGTGCTGAACAAAAGACAAACAGGCAGGAAATGCTTCGTCCAATCAGCAGCTGCCTTTCATTTTGCCTGCGTGCATGGCCACTCTCAGAGTGCCTTATATCCATCAGCAGCAGAGAGTCGAACAGCTTGGAGAGCTGTGGCTGTGCTCTGGGCAGGGTGAGGGCTGACAGGGCTGTCCTCCATGTTTTAATAAGCATTGACATATCATACTGAGTTTTGTTAGCCATGCATCCACAGAGGTAAGCCCTATTTTCATTCTTTCACATATACTGCTCTGTTGATAAGGCACCAGCCACTGTATGATTTGAGCCTGAGTTCTAATACAGGTTTGTCAGACAGACTGGGGGAGGGGATGAATATTTGTCACCCCACAGCATATGAGTGGAGCCTTCAAGGAGAGCATACAGCATGGTACAGTGCACTAGCCTGCCTGGCTGTCTGCATACAAGCCTGGACACATGCAGAGGTCAAGTGTTAGGTCACTGTACATTCCTGGTATTCCTCTGACTGAGAAAATCTGCTTCCTTTTGTCAAGATCAAAAAGGACTGACTTTCTGTGGCTGACTCTGGCCTGTGCTGTCAAGACGGTGGGCCTGGTGAGAGATCCAGACTGGATGGGTGGGTGAGCCAGGGAGCAGAGCAAAGTGGAGTCCCCAGAGGAATTAACAGATGGTAAACTGACAGCACAGCAAGTTTAATTTAGGCCTCAAACTGGCAACAGAGCAAGGCAGCAGGGCACGGTTGTTAATTGTTTGCCAGACTAACACAACAGTAAAAAACAGACTGTTAAGAATCTGGTTCCCGGATTTTTCTACACATCACCCAAAACCCAGCTCACCTCACCATACTACCCCCTTTTCACACGATGAATACAAGGACGTGCTTTTAACAAGTCCAGTCCTGTGAGCTGTCCACCAGATTTAAAAAAAAAGAAGCCAATTCTCTATGCTCTCAATATGCCATAGTGTCTTATTTATTGCAGGATTTGAGGAATTGCCCAGGCTTAATGGCCTGCACTGCCTCCCAGTGTTGTTCTCTGCTGCTGCCGAGCGTCAGCCATTTTAGAGAGCTTCCCCTTTCTGTCCCTCTGCTCCTAGCACACTGAGTATTTGTATGTAAGAGAGAAGGAAAGGAGAAGGGAAAGACTTCCTCTGAAAAGGCTCTGCATAGCAACTTCATCTCCTGAGTTGCTTGAAAACCTGTTTGAAGTGGATCAGGTTAGATTCAGTTCTGTTGTTTGTATCAGATAGTGTTGCTCCTCTTTTCTGTATGCATGGTTAAGAAGACAAGATGAATCTGATTTAAGAGTGTATCTATTTCTGCCATTTTCACTAATGATTACGTGACATGAAATATGTGGCGTAATTTAGGTGAATATTTGTGATGTTATTTTTGTGGTGTTAAGTTGTTTATGTCTGACAAAGGCTCTTTTTTCAGATTTTAGCTGGGGCTTTATGGCCTGGTGGAAATGGTGTTCATAATGTTGCTTTACCAGGACTCAGAACCGATCTGCATTGACGGAAACAGCAAATCCCCCCTCAGTGTTTTGTGAATGGTGCTTGGTAATTCGTCAAATCCCTTCATTCCACAATGGAGTGAGGATTGGTGTGGGCAAACTTAATCCTGCATTTCATAGCAACACTCAGCGTATGAGTTTGGAGGGTTATTTTAATGAACCAATAGATGGCCTTCTAAGACCGTTGAGGATTGTGTAGTTGGAATTGGCATTTTAGTGGGGCTGCCTTATTTATTTTTTGTTTTTAGAAGGATGGTGTACAGTTGTGTTGCATTTAAGCTTGGGGTATTGTTTGTGTTTTGACAATGCAAGCACTAACCAGTAGTTTTAAAACAGTGCCAATGCCTAAACAGTTGCAAAACTGATACCTTTAAATGTTACATATTGGGCAAAACTCAATTTTTAACGATTCTCATACATTATTTTATTCATGGCCTCTCTACAAACCCCCTAATATAAAAAGATTCCCTCCTCTCCTTCTGTTGCTTGCTCTGCTTTCAGGAAAGGGCTTCTTAAATAGTCAAGTGGTTTGATGAGTCTCTGAATGCTACTGGTTTAGGAGCTGTGAGATCCACTGAAGCTGCAGGACTTTTCTCCTGCTGCAGCATTTCCTTGTATTCATGGTAAATCCTTTATTCAGTAATAAGTAAAAAGTGTTAGTTTCCCATTTATCTTAGTTTTCAGGAAGTTAACGTATTTTCCTGACTTTACACACAGATTTTCAGACTGTAACATGATTTTCTATTTTGTATGAAACCAGAATATTGTTTGTTTTATGAATCATATAGCTGGGATAGTACCTAAGTTTCAATGAGTGGGCCGAACAATGGCGAAAAATGTAATGTTATGAAACCTAAAGATCTGAAGGGCTACTCCACTTTTGCCACTATGAAAACTGTGCAAATTAGTCACAAGCGCCCTGTAGAAATCACAAAAACACACACAGAGAGTTAAAGGAGTCATCCCTTCATCACAGACAGAGGTGTGCACATGCAGCTGAGCCATAATGCTCACAACTTGGGAAATTGTACTCATCTGTCTATGCAGATTTGCCTTAAAACAAAAAAGGTCTAAATTGAGACAACAAAATTAACACAAGTGTGCAGTTAGAGGGAAGATAATACTCGCTGAGAGGTGGTAATGACTCAGCTGCAAGGTTATTATGTCATGAAGTACAGTAAAGGCAATCAGAGGTTTGACTTGGAATGACTAATCGATGTAGATGAGACTTTTACACTATTCTTATTCTCATCAGTCAAAGGCTGCCAGGGGCTTCAAACTACAGCTGAATGTCTGGAACCTGTTTAAAGTTGTGTGGCAATTATGAATGAAGAGGATCAGAGTGTTTTTTTCTAGTCAGCCTCTTTTTATACAATCAGGTAGGAAGCTTTGTCTTGACATTGGATATTTTTGTCATGTGTTGTGCTTAAGTACACAACGTTGTTAACTCAATTAAATGCTGCCTTTGCCGATTAAAGAATTGCCTGAATGATAGATTGAGTGCAGGTGAAGTTTTAGGAAAACAATCCCTTACAGCACTCGGTAGTTTAACTTCTTAACAAACATTCAAATGGACCAAAGTCTCTGAAATACAAAATATTGAGACTGTGAATAGTCCTTAAGTAAATGACAGAAATCTAAATTTGTACTGAGCATGCTCCTCCAGGCACTGACATGATCCAGTCAGTTCAGAAAACTGACACTAGAGAAAATGTTAAGTCTGTGCACGTTTAACTGCAAGACTGATCTTTAAATTAAAGATTGTTGTTGTTTTTATCATGTTAATTTTATTATTTAGATGTTTTATGTATATTAGAAAAGGAAAATTAAAAATGGTGGCATAATGGAAAACAGACAACATTTAAAAAAAGAAATAAATAATGCTGACTCTGCCTCTACCAGATGGAAAACAGTCCCTATGCCAGATTGTTGTTCAGCCATTGGACATCGTTGGACATTTCAAGGCTTGTTTGTGCAACCAAAGTAAACATTAGAGCACAGTGCTGGGACACAGATGAAGGATTTACACTAAGGTCATGTTCTTATTTAACACGTAAGGTACACCCAAAGAACTCTGGTTTGGTTTTAGGAACGGTTTGTTTATTTGGAGAGTTTTCATGAGCTCATATAACCAAAGAATCAGACTCTGGTTTGCCTGAAATTAGGGGGTCTTCGTTGAACCAGAGTGTGATTCGCCTTGGGGATGAAAACTAAACAAGGCAGGCATACCGAAAAGCATGGAATTTTGTCTTAAATTTGGATGAATATCACAATACTAAGACAGCTGCAACATCAAGCTGAGTGTGGCAGGTTAACGCTTGCAGTTCAGGCACAACATGGTTCCCCATCGCTCTGGTAAATATGCAAGTAACTCACAGCCTAAAAGCAGCAACCTGAAACTGCCTGCTCTGTGCGGGGCTGAAACAGAGGGGTTCACAGACATGCCAAAATCCAAAATCTGAGAGGATTTTTCGGCAAGATACTTCCAGAATATGCCATTGAACATCTGGGACCAATGTGAACTAACTGAAAAAAGAGCAAACATGGGACCCTCAAGAGAAAGCAGAGCACTGATAATGTCGACTACAGGACTGCTTAATACCATGTTTATTTACTCCAGCCAAACATTCAATTGCTACTGGATATCCGTGTTTCCCCAAGGGCATTAATGAAGTATTTAATCTACCAAATTGAGCAGGGAAAGCAGAGAGGGTTCAGCATCTCTGACTCTAATGTGCAGTTATTGCTGCCGAACTCAGGATTGTGTTATGCTTTTGGCTCAGTAGGTATCACATGTATTTGTTCAAGAACCACAGCTATACCCATTTTTTGTTTGTTTTATATTTGTCAGTGTTTCCGTCGCCTTATCGTTTGATGTTCAGTAGGTTTTAATGTTGTGTCTTTTTAAGCCCACTGTTACTCAAATCCATATCTTCAGGCAGAAACCTACCAAATGCTAGAAAGCTTTGGAAAAACACAGTGCAGGAGTGGGTCGTTGCCCATGTGCTGTCCTAAGAGGCCTGAGACATTTTCAGTCCTGTCTGTCAAGTGTTTAGGCCCATGCTTTATTTCAACATGCTGGGGCAGATAATAACCTGCATGTGGTCCTTAACAACAGATTTGACTGGTGCTGTGTGTACGTGCTGTGTGTGCACACAGTGGTCAGAGAGAGAGGAGAGAGTGAGGGAGAAGAGAGAGAGGGTGTTCAAAATGGATGCCACACACACACACACTGGCTGAGAACGCAGCGAGAGAGGGAATGTGATCCTCCTCATAGCTGTGGAGCTGCATCTTCCATGTCTGAGAGAAACCCACAGCCAGTCAACAGAATGAGGACTTTGATTTTCAGGAGGTTTTTAGCGACAGTGAAGAGCAGTGCTCTCTGCATTGCAGCACTGTGGCTGAGGAGAGCGGGGAGAAGAGAGCCTGTGTGGCACACCGAGCTGAGCACCCAATCAGGCACCTCCGTGTGGTGCTCAAGCCAATCGGCAGCCTGCAGCTGAGGTTAAAGATTGACAATTGCAAGAGAGAGCAGCAGGGAGAGAAGGCCTTCTGGGAAACCTGGACCCATCTTTTTCCCTCATCCCCCAACGCCCTCAATTATTGAAAAGATTAAAGAATAGGCTGAAGAATCTGTGTGTGAGAGAGGAAAAAGGTATGCTGTTGATTTCCTACATTCAAGCATGGGTGTTATGGCAGTGATGGGTGGGGAAAAGGGTTGTAACACTAGGTTACAATAGTCTGTATTGTGTGCTCTTTGGTCTTTGATTTGAAAATGGTTTTGTTAGGATGGGTGGATTTGATTTTCCTCCTTGTAAATGTTCTCTCTGGTTTTGCTGTTGCATTTCCTGCTCTGGACAGGACAGGATGCTGTGGTGCAGATTGTCTGAGGATGTCCAGACAGGTTAGGTGAGGAGGCCAGCACAGCCATTTCACTGCACTCCTGTCTGTCTGCAGATGTGCTATTCTTCCCTCTGTTATTTCATTCTTCTGTACTGATAGATGAAGAGGAGGAGGTGGAGGAGGCGGGGGTGGGATGGTGAACATGGTGACTGAGATGGTGGCAGTATTTTGTGCTCTCAGTGTGTGCTTGTGTATTTTCTACTCATGACAGTCAAATGGCTCTGTGCTTTGGAGAAATTGTGATATGAATGAACAAAAAAAACTGAGACTGTTTGAGTGAGCGAGGCCGATGCATCTGCTGTGGCGTCAGTTAATGGCAACAAGAATAGGATCGACAACAGGGCGCCTGCAAACCAAGGTGACTCAGGTTGAACTGATACTTAGAAAAACCTGTTGGGCAGAGACTGAATAAAAGGTGATTTGCTGAAGCTTGTGGATTGTATTTCAAGGAAGTGTTTCACAGCCAAGCTAGGGCAGTGCTTATGCAATCTCTTATGATGTGCTGTCTGTAGAAAGGCCGCGTGAACAACAATCTGTTTTTGTAAGTAAGGAATTCAACTCACAAGCCACTGATGGATGTGGGCCATACTTCAGATTCACAGCTCTGTCTTTTATCCTTCCTGTTTACAGACCTGTGTTTGGTGGAGGATTTACAATAGGACAGTTGTGTCACACAGCTGTTTTTTCATAAGGATTGGTTCTTTTTTGAATGACAGAAACTGTGTTTTAGCCACCTAGAATTGTCTCTTAGTGCTATTGTTTTTTTTTGGGTAATAGTATTCATGCGTTGCTATTTGCTTTCAGTCAAAGGTTAAGAATATCTCTTAATAAGTTTAAATTATACAAATACCAGAGAAAGCTATTCTGGCATTAAACGATTGATAAAGCAGCTTTTGTTGTTAACAAGTCGTGTATCTCTACTCTGAAGTTTTTCATGAATTCTCACTAAATTTGAATTCGATGCCTGCAACATATCCCAACAAAACTGGAGCATGAGCAACTAAAGATGTGAGATTGCACTATGGTCTGATGATTCCACATTTCACATTGTTTTTAGAAGTAGTGGATGTTGGGTCCTTTGGGCAAGTGAGGAAAAGGATCATCGAGATAGTTAATGGACACAAACTTTAATTCCAACATCTGTGATGGTATTGGAATGTGTTAGGGCCCATGGCATAGGTAACTGCACAACTTCGAAGGTGGCATGGGTAGGATTGGGCATCGAGCATCGAGTATCGATTGGAACCGGGAGTAACTTTCCAATTCTCCCGGAATCGTCCAAATGTTTTAATTTCAATTCCTAGTTTCAATTCCTAGTCCGCCGACCGGAAGGAGAAACCGCCGAACACCAACGAAGAAGAATCCGCCAGAAGTATTTAGGTTAGCGCAACCATGGACAATACACCCATCATGAGTTTTTCAAAAATAAAGCTCTCTTGTGAAAAGTGAACTCCTGTGAAAAGAAAATTTATATTTTTTTTCAGTTCAGATATATATATAAAAACAGCCCTATGAGAAAGTCATAGTATAGTTCATAGAAAGTGGTAAGTTCATAGCATTAAAATTCATGGAGAAGTACAGACTATTTTATCCAGAAAGACCTCTGGTTAGCTAGCTCATTTAAAACATCAAAACTTTTTCGACCCTGCCTCTTAAAAGAATCGGAATCGAGAATCGTTAGGAACCGGAATCGAAACTCGGAATCGAAATCGGAACCGGAATCGTTCAAATTCAAACGATGCCCAACCCTAGGCATGGGTAACTTGCACATCTTTGAAGGGTGTACACTAGGATACTGGAAAAACAGAACTGCACTCATGCATTTCATTTAAATGGTAAGATCAGAAATAGCATAAACAACATGACAACTTTCTAGACCACCAGCAACTGTGCCATGGTAACCTAAAACTCACTCAGTTTGAATTTGATACCCCCAAAGAAACTGGAGCATGGGCAACAAAAGACTGGGAAAGTTGACACCTGTTAGGAACATTATTTTATATCAACAACAGCTCGAAACGACTTCTCTTGGCCTAAGCCCAGCAAAGATGTCCTGATGCAAAATGTAAGATCTCACCATGGTCTGATGAGTCCACGTTTCACATTGTTTTTGGAAGTAATGGATGATGGGTCCTTTGGGCAAGTGAGGAAAAGGTCCATCTAGGTTGTTAATGGGCGCAAAGTTCAATTCCAGCATCTGTGATGGTATTGGCATGTGTTAGTGCCCATGGCATGGGTAACTTGCACATCTTCGAAGGGTGTACAGTAGGAAAAAAAACAAACGAAACTTCTCTGATGCGTTTCATTTCAACGGTAAGATCAGAAGTAGCATAAACAACATGACGGCATTCCAGACCACCAGCAACTGTGCCATGGTAACCTAAAACTCATTTCTTCTTCATTCTGAGTTTTAACTTCAGCAGATTCTGTTCACCATATATGGAGCCCTAAATGGATTGATTGATACCATGTGATGGGCTGATAAGATATCTGTATTCACGAGCACTTAAAAAAGTGAACTTGAACTTAACTTTACATTTAACAATAAACGTGTGTAGGTATGTATCACAGGTTATCACAAACTGGAGGGTTGGCACAGGTAACACAGAATTCAGTTTGGAGTTACCAATAATCAATTATGGTTCCTGAAAGGCAATGTGAGGCCAATATTTTTGCTGTCAAGTCTAAGGATGGGAATCAGATTACCTGTTTTTGTTTTAAGCCACAACAATGTCAAACAATGACACTCCCAATATTCAATGTTCTGTTGCATAAATAAGCAAGTGTGTTTCCACTTCGTGAAAGTTTGTGCACAGTGTTTTTAGATGTTGAAAATAAGGCAGAGTTCTGCTCCTGTCTGCCAGGATTTTTGGCTTCTTTGTTATTGAATCTGCTAGCTGCCTCAGATGAAAGTGGGACGTCCTGCAGAACGGTATGCAGAACGAAGTGGAAGGACCTGACAAGGGAATTATGAGCAAAATCACCCATGATATTGATTCCTTGAGAGAGTTGTTTTCAGTTCTCAACATTGCATGGCATTGGTTTTTGATTCGCATCCCAAGTCAAGACTCACTCACTTGTTGCATGGAGTTTTAAATTATTTTGTTTTGCTTAAAGAATGTGAATAATCTTTAATCTTTGAATGATGCCTTACTCTTAACAGTGTAGCAGAGGACGAGGAGAAGTTTGAGACTGCAACAGACAGAATGGAAATGTCAACACGGTCAAAAGGTAACTATAAGGGTTTGTTTTAGATATTTTGCCTCTCAAATGTAGACAATTAGGTCAAGGGATTGTGTCTGTTTACAAACCTCAATTGACTATTAACATGGAGGGAAACCAATTGGTTGTTTTCTGTATTATGTAATACCTGCTTTTGCTGTGCCATTCCTTGTTTTCAATCTTTAAACTCCATCTGCAGTTTCAGACTCTGGGTCATCAGAGAGGATGGCTCACAAACGTAAGATGCCAAGTCCTTCACATTCATCCAATGGCCACTCTTCAGCTGAAACCTCCCCCAGCCCTCTGAAAAAGAAGAAGAAACCAGGTGCTCTTAGCAGCAGCAAAGACCAGGTATAAATCAACCAAAAAATAGTATGAATCTTACATGAATGGACACATTTTAGTCGACTCTTAACTAACCTATGCCGTTGTGATATCATGGCATTAGATGTAGGCGAACATTGGCCATTAACACAGGCTAGCAGGCAGTGAAGATGTCTAATCCTGTTTATAACATACATAAGCACGTATTGATGTACATGAAAACATCATCCTGCCACCTGATAGGATCTATCATCATTTTTCTTAAACTACAGATTATATTTTTTATTTATAGTGGTCCAGCTATGCTGAAAATGGTGGAACTACAGCTTTTTTAAAAAATCTGCTGGCATTCGGCTCTCAAATGGCTCTTTAATTTGGAACCTGTTGTTTTTTAAATTTCATCAATCAACAGCAAATATGGAAAAAAATAGATGCCATCCTTAAAGGGAAGTTCTCTCCTATTGTCACTTTAAAGAGTTGGCTCTTGCAGGTGTTTCATTTACAAACAGCCCTTACCACTCACTCTTCTGCTTTCTTCTTTTATTGAGTTATTGTAAGTAGGCCTGTCACAATAAATCAATTAACCGAACGATAAATAAAAACGTCCTCAGTAAGTTTGCCGGCCCCGATAAACTGACACGTGCATGCGTGTTTCTTTTCTTCCTCTCTTTCTACCTAAGAGGCTGAATGAGAAGATGACTCACTTTGTCCATCTTTCTTAACACCGAGGTGCATCGCTTCTATAGCGGATTTATAGCAGAGTGAGCAACTGTCAGACATGCAATTTTTGGGGGGGCCGCGGGGCCGCGGGGCCGCTCGCGAGTACACACAGAGAGTTAAAGTGGGCGTCCCGAGGAGTAACGAGGAAACAAACACTAATATGAATGATGGCACGAAAGATACGATTCTTAAGCCGGCTGCCACAGCCCCAGTGCGGGAATAGTTTGGTTTTAAACAGAATAAACAAGGTGTGAACCCGCGAACACAGACGAGCTGATATGTCGCATTTGTTTGAAAGTATTGGTGACGAAGAAGGGAAGGTGCAGCGGAGCCTTCCAGAAAGTCAGTGCTTACTGAGGCATTTGGTCGGTTAAGTGAATATAAATAAAACAGCGCAAAATGGTGCCGACAAACAGTGCCGTTCAATACATTGCAAAAGAAATGCAACCCTCCAATATGGTTGAAAAGCCAGCAATGTTACAAACATTTGACAGACAGTACAGATTGACTGGGAGAAAGTACATGTCACAGACATGAATTGTATAAACTCCCTTTTATTTATTGTTTTTATTTTTGTGTGTATTTTTATAAGAGTTTCGTTTTTTCTTCACAGAGACAGGGTCTATTTTTTTGTTGTTTTTGATTAGTATAATTATTTTTATTTACATGCAATTTTCCTAATAGGGAGTCCATTTCATTTTCATTGTTTTTCTCTTTTTTTGTTTTTAAATTTATAATATTGTTTGTTAAATTTATTTTATTTTATTTAAAAGATCTTGACCATTCAATTACAGTTAAATACTCTTAAGAAATTAAAGTGTATTGCTTTTGACATGGTGTACTCACTTAATAATGACATATTTTATAATTACATTAATGAAAAATGAAAAAAAATCTAAATAATATTGGCAATAATATCATTTATCGTCAATAATTTTTTTGACAATTATCGTCGAGCAAAATTTGTTATCGTGACAGGCCTAATTGTAAGAATCTAACCAACATTCACAATATTTCTTTACTAAATTGTAAGTCACTGTTGGATTTTATACTGTTTTTTTGTGACAAAATGTAGGAGAAAAGCAGTCGGTGATCACTGAAATACCTAAGACCATGGCTAATTTACCACATATCGTTTCCAAATATCAAAGAGAAAATTGTAAGAAACACTGCTTTACTTGTGCTAATGAACAACTAATACAAACACATAGCACTGAGAAGTTAAAGAATACATAGAAAAGAAATACTTTATTTTTGGTCTGTTAAAAGATATTACACTATATTGCCAAAAGTATTCGCTCAACCATCCAAATAATCAGAATCAGGTGTTCCAATCCCTTCCATGGCCAGAGGTGTATAAAATCAAGCACATAGGCATGCAGACTGGTTTTACAAACATTTGTGAAAGAATGGGTCGCTCTCCGGAGCTCAGTGAATTCCAGCGTGGAACTGTGATAGGATGCCGCCTGTGCAACAAATCTAGTCGTGAAATTTTCTCACTCCTAAATATTCCACAGTCAACTGTCAGCTGTATTATAAGAACATGGAAGTGTTTGGGAATGACAGCAACTCAGCCAATGAAGTGGTAGGCCATGTAAACTGATGGAGCAGGGTCAGCGGATGCTGAGGCGCATAGTGCAAAAAGGTCGCCAACTTTCTGCAGAGTCAATCGCTAGAGACCTCCAAACTTCATGTGGCCTTCAGATTAGCTCAAGAACAGTGCAGAGAGCTTCATGGATGGGTTTCCATGGCTAAGCAGCTGCATCCAAGCCATACATCACCAAGTGCAATGCGAAGGCGTTGGATGCAGTGATGTAAAGCACGTTGCCACTGGACTCTAGAGCAGTGGAGACAAGTTCTCTGGAGTGACGAATCGTGCTTCTCCATCTAGCAATCTGATGGATTGGTCTGGGTTTGGCTGTTGCCAGGAGAACGTTTCTTGCCAGAATGCATTGTACCAAGTGTAAAGTCTGGTGGAGGGGGGATTATGGTGTGGGGGTGTTTTTCAGGAGCTGGGCTTGGCCCCTTAGTTCCAGTGAAAGGAACTCTGAATGCTTCAGCATAACAAGATTTTGTGGGAACAGTTTGGAGCTGGCCCCTTCCTCTTCCAACATGACTGTGCACCAGTGCACAAAGCAGGTCCATAAAGACATGGATGACAGAGTCTGGTGTGGATGAACTTGACTGGCCTACACAGAGTCCTGACCTCAACCCAACAGAACACCTTTGAGATGAATTAAAGTGGAGACTGAGAGCCAGGCCTTCTCATACAACACCAGTGTGTGATCTCACAAATGCGCTTCTGGAATAATGGTCAAAAATTCCCATAAACACTCCTTAACCTTGTGGACAGTCTTCCCAGAGGAGTTGAAGCTGTTAGAGCTGCAAAGGGTGGACCGGCATCATATTGAACCCTATGGATTAGGGATTGGATGTCATATGCGAGTCAAGGCAGGTGAGCGAAACTTTTGGCAATACAGTGTACGTTTTGTCCTCACATTTTTAAATGATCATTTCAGTTTCTTAAGGCATTACTCCTTGAGGTAAATTATTTTGTTTTCAAGGAGGGGCTTTACACCAATATACAAACAAAAACAAAGCATTAGTAAGAAACAAACTGTTGCATTACAGACATTACAAGAGGAACAGCACAATACTGAAAACACAGCATGAACACAGAGAGCTCTCCCTGTCCAACCATTCCCTCACCCACCAGTCCACCGTGGACTTGTGGTTGTCAACAGAAAGACACAGACCCACACTAATGTAGCAACATATGAACATTTACTTTATTGTGTGCACATACAAACTGTCCAGCATTTCACACATTTAATTCTGAAAACAGGCGCAGGGTGTTTGTAGATAAATAAAGATAGATTAGACAAATTGTTCCAGTCTGATGGGACTTTGTATTTAAAAGCACAAAGATCCATTTCTTTTTAAGTTCTTGGAACAAACAAAAAGGATTAGCTGAATGTTTATAGATTGTACTGTGATCTGTATGGAGTTAGATATTGCTTAAGAGAAAGAGGGCAGCTGTAGAAGACATCTGTGAAAATAAACAGGAGCCAGTGAAAGGATTCAGGGGTCAACCAGTTCAATGACTTGTGCTAATTTATGTCAGGGGTTTAAGGTTGGAAGACAACAGATAGTTCTGTAGATACCATACATAAATATTGCTTAAGATAGGGTGGCAGACAGTCATTTTGTGGAGTAGTCTGTCTGTTATGAGGAGGAAATGTTAGCCATGGATGTGATGTCAATATTTAAAAGACTTTATTTATTCAGACAGGGTTCACTGAGCATGAATGAATATCCTGGTCCACTTAATAAACATAACGCTGAACTGTGCTTTCTGAACTTTTGTTGATTTGGCCGCTCTAATAAAGTGGATAAATGCTTCAGTAGATGAAGCAGCTTTATTTCTTTTAATATTGAGAAAATGTGTACAGACTCTTTCTCCTAATCCAAATGTTTTTACAAGCCTCTCCTGCTCAGAACTCTGACCACTTTGATTTTAGCTCACCATGTGATCATACTGACACAAGGTGGTGCAGCACTCAGGCTGGACTTTTACATTTATGTCTGTACAGTTTACTGTGGCCGATCACATGCAGCTCTCCCTCTCACCCAGTCCAGCCGACAATCTCATTTCAGACATAAGTAACTAATAAGCATGAAAGAAAAAAAAGACAACATCTGCCATGAAAATATATAACAGTGTTTGGTAAATGAAATATTATGTTTTTCATAAAAATGAGTGGTGGAACAAATGTCTTGCTTACTTAAAACATGCATCAGTGAATGTATTTGTATAAGTTAAAAAATGCTTGTAAGGAAGTAGGCCATTTTTGAAAAAACAGTAGTTTGTTGTACTAGAAATATAGTTTTAACTGGCTGTAACCTTGTGTTTGGTTTATTTAATCAAGTGTTGCTATTTGCATTTTAACTTTTGGTACAGTTAACTGTAAGAGAAGCTGTTATATATTGTCTGTTTGTAAATGCACTTTAGTGCTAAATTCTTATAAAGCTATCCATGTGCTTTTAATTTTAACAAGTGATTTTTCATTGCCACTGATTTGAGTAAATTTTCACTTGTCTTTGAAATCCACATGGTTCACACTTCCTTCTCATTAGGTTTGTTTGTCCTGCTTCTGTGCTGGTAGTTGTTCATAAATGGTAACTGATATTGTAACATGAAATTTTAGGTCTGCCTTTGTAATTGATTAGTTCCCATTTTCTGATCCCTGGCCTGTTTTATCCAGGCTGGTCACTCCGTTTACTCTGGTGACTTTGGTGATAGCTGTGTTCTTAAACAGAGATAAAAATAAATGCTTAAGCAACTTTGTTCAAATAAAACATCCTGGCCTGTCTTTTGGGGTCATTTCATTCACAAAGGAAACAGATGGTTGACTTTTATTTTATCAGATGCAATCGCTCTTAATGACTTGTATTTTTCAGGGCAAAAAGCAGCCTTCTGTGACCTTAATATACGCTTTGTTTGATGCATGTCTGCTTGGCTTCTTTAATCTCTGGCCTGATTTTGACCCTCCCAAACTTTGTGTTTCTTTTGCCCGCATTCCAGTCAGAACTAAGACATGGTCCCTTTTACTATATGAAGCAGCCAGCACTCACCACAGACCCTGTTGATGTTGTACCGCAGGACGGCAGGAATGACTTCTACTGCTGGCTGTGCCACCGCGAGGGCCAGGTGCTCTGCTGTGAGCTCTGCCCCAGGGTGTACCACGCCAAGTGCCTCAAACTACCAGCTGAGCCCGAGGGCGACTGGTTTTGTCCGGAGTGTGAGGTACTCACCCAGGAATGTGTCGAGTGTGGGGGTGTCTGACCATACTCAAAAGTGGGGATGCATGACACTTTTGTTTAGATATTTTATATAACCAGTATTTCCTTACTGATTTTTTTGGCATTGATAACAAAGTAATACTGTTTTTTATATGAACCAACACCAAATCTGTCTTGAATTGAAATTGAACAAAGTAATACTGTTTTTTATATGAACCAACACCAAATCTGTCTTGAATTGAAATTGACCTGTTACTCGCTGGGACAGTCTGTTTTAGTGAAAATGATTGATTGATTGATTTGATTGATTTTATTTTTATTATTGTGCCATGCATATACAATATGCCCAGCCCAACGGGCTTACAAGACACCAGTATTTAGTCATCAAGTTCAGAGAAAAGGAAATAATAATCTCACAAAAATAAACTATCCTGACGCTTTTTCCAGGCTCTGAATACAAAGGAGTGAAAGATCTACAAGGTATATTTGTCTACAGAACTGGTGGATGCATTCTTCTTTAAACCTATGTATTTAGCAACGAAAAGGTTAAAATTAAAGGTTCCTTTTATGCAAAATTGTGTTTTAACAGCAACCTTGAAAACAAGCTTTACTACAGCATCCAGCTGGCAGACAGTGACAAGTATGCACCTCTTTGATGTAGCCTGCACTTTTATATTCAAATAAATCCCCCCAATAAAAAATCTGATTTGCAGAAAAGTACTCTGAGCAAAATCATAACAATGCACTTCAAATAATAAAAAAACTAAAACTTAAGTCCTCAGAACATTTAATAAATGAAACTGATAAAGGGAAATCAAAGGGAAAACAATTCTGCTGTGATACATCTTTTGTCTCTGGTTAAGGGTCTGTGTCCACTGCTGCTGTTTTTTCTTTTGGATGGTAGTGCCCCTAACCATTGTTTTAGAGCTCCTGTCTCTAGTGTTAGATGTTGTTAGGCTATGTAAATTACTTCCAGCTTGTTGCTGTAGTATATGCAAGGTCATTTTTAATAGCTTCATGTCCTTGAACATTTTTCTTAATTGACAGTATCACCCACAAAACATGAATACAAATTATTGAACTTGTCCTGCCACTTGAAGAGGTCATTTTATGTGCCCTTTAGTATGTTTAACATGCCGCCTACTCGTGGTCCAGCACCTCTGTGAACAAAACATAAAGTCTACTGCGTAAAGACCTCTCTTTGCAGTGCCAGCAGCTGCTTCATTTCCCTGGCCACCTCAAACAGGCCCACCAGTGTGACATACTACCTTTATTTCATCATCGCTTTTAGCCCATTTGCTTGTGGTAGCAAACCCATTGCAAAGTGTAGATGTTAGAGTGAATGCAGAGTTGTTGACAACATGGCATCTCGCAGCACTGAACTGACCAATTACCACAAAGTAGACAATTGTCTGCTCATGAAATCTACAAGGTTTTTTGAAATTACTGATTGTGAACATACCCTAGCAGTCATCAAAAATGAATATTATGAACCTGATTTAAGGTGAAATATGAGCTATTTGAAGCACCTGTAGCCTGGAAATTTTTTTCAGTTCTGATCACTTTTTCATCTGGCATTGTTGTTGACTATGTGGGCATCAAAATCCTGCCCCCTTCTTGACTTTGATTGGTCATTGCAAGGCCAGTTTTGTTTTGTTTTAACCTATAGTGCTGTGAGCATGGCTAAAAAGAAAATGCTGCATTATTTTGATTTTGAATTAAAAAGAATCACTGCCAGTGTAAATAAATGGCAGCTGTGGACACAGGCCCTGAATCTTCACAAACTTAATGCTCCACCTCATAAGTTAAGAATGTTGTGGTACATTGGACATTTTCCTGAAAGGTATGGTCAACACGTGGGGTGTAAATACGAGCTGGAAGTTCAAAAATCTGCCGATACAGATATCTAAGAATGTTGTGCATCCCTGAATAATAGACTGCAGTTGATAAATTGTATTACCGCTTTAGACATATCAGAAGTAACATGAACTAATGGGGCTTTTCCACTACATGGTACAAGCTTGAATGCACTCAACTCTACTCTGTAGTTTTGTTTTTCCATTAGGGATTGTGCCTAGTACCTTGGCATAGATTCCAAGCCTGTTAAACCCAGACTTAAACATGACATGGAAACACTTATGCCTTCAGAGAGGTCAGTGTACTGCCACAGGGGACAAGGTGTGTCTGACAGAAATGAAATGCCTCACACTGTTGCCTCTGTAACGCTTGACGACTTTCAAACTCTCATCTGTTGTATATTGTTTTACCACTTTTAATCATCTCTGCAAGAAAACTCGTCTCCTTGCTTTGACAAAAAGCCACAAACCAAGGGGGGCTTGCAACTCTATCGCCCCTATTTCCTCCTTTGTTGTCATGATGATGTCATGCTGTTTTTCTTACAGGCATGCCATGACAATCCTGCCTACTTCAAGGATTTACTGTTAACTTAATATGCTGTCATGGAAAACTGAGCAGGTTGTATCTTACCTGTTCAGGGTAGAGCTGAGTTGACCAGATACCACACATGGAAAAACCCCAGAAGTGTAACTGTTGAAGCATGTTGAAGCTACACTCACACTGTGTAGTGATGGAATAACAACTGAGTTTAAGCTCATTCTTCTCTTTATGTCTTCCAGAAAATAACAGTTGCTGAGTGTATAGAGACTCAAAGCAAAGCCATGATGATGCTAACTATAGACCAGCTGTCTTACCTTCTTAAGTTTGCCCTTCAAAAGATGAAACAGCCAGGTGTAAGTACTTTGGTCCATTTGTCGTTAAAGGATTTCATGCTAAGACATTATTTTATTGTGCTGGATAAGTTTGATTGAAGACAGAGTACTCTGTTTATCATATTTATTGATTTTTGTAGCATACTGACATGTGCTTTTTGTCAGACCAATCATAATTTTTAGACTAGCAATGCAACCAAAGACAAGCTTAACCATTGTCACCATATCCCCTGAAGCTGTGCCAGAATTTAACTCCCTAAAATACTACCTTCCCATATATTACTCCAGCATGATATATGTATTCTTGATCTGCATGTGCAAGTGGTTTCTGATAACAGAACTAACAATCATTACTCTGTAATGGGCCTATCATGGCTGGATACCATGAAGGTAAACATGCTAGCTGGTGGTGAGGATACAGCTGCCCCTCTTACTCTCTTTCAGGATCATCCCCGCTTGTCATCTCGCTCCCCCCATGCAGCTTCCACGCAGAGAAAGACTTTTAATTGGGTAATCAACTGCACCACTAACAAGTCCCCTTCATGATTTTTTCCTTCATGTGTTTTCCTCCTTTTGTCTGAAGCGGCTTTAGTGTTTTTAGTTGTAGCATGTTAGTAACATGTGCAAGGGATAGAGGTAAAGGTTGTGCCATGAATTTGGCTTGAGAGTTCACCGTCTTCACTTTTTCCTTTGTGTTTTCAATATCATAGACCGAACCCTTCCAGAAACCGGTTTCTCTCGAACAGCATCCAGATTACGCAGAGTACATTTTTCACCCTATGGATCTTTGCACACTAGAAAAGGTAAACGTCTTTTAAGAAATATTTGGTTACACGACACTTATATAAATGGTTCACACATGATCTTTTCCTGTTTTACTACAGAACATTAAAAAGAAAATGTATGGCTGCACAGAGGCCTTCTTGGCGGATGTTAAATGGATTTTACACAACTGCATCATATACAATGGAGGTATGATTGTTTGTCTTTTAAGGTGGAGCAATCTTTCAGGTTCTTGCAGCCTTTTCTGATCAATCGACCCTGCTACCCTTGGCTGATGAGCAGTGCTGTTTCTCACCTTAAATGATGCCTCTGTTAAGTTTGACCCTTATGGTGCGTCCAGTTGTAGTTGGAAGTCAGAATTTCCAAGTTCCAAGTAGGAAACTGCAACTGGAACACCCCCCGAGGTCAGAATTTCTTACTAGGAACTCGGGGGAACCTTGCCACCCCCGAGTTGACAATCAAAGATGGATGCCCCCAGTGTAAACAGTTATTTAGCTCCTGTAATAATCAATTTATTAGCACTTCTGACTTGTGTGTGTCGCTGTAAATCAGCTGTATACATAGTATTGTTAAACTTATATTTACAAAAATGCTGCCATACTGGTACCACATTCTTCATGTGGTATTAGTGAACAACAATGCAGGATGTGCTAACAACGGCTAACAATAGCCTGGTAGATCGGCACGTTTTTTCCGTCTTTGTAACTGGAACACTGATAGCTCGAAGATGATGTCACTCCCAGTTCCCTCTTCCCAGTTCCGAGGTTACCGGAATGCAGCATCAGTGTTAATGTCATATAGTTGGGACGAAGTGATCCCTCCTCTGTGCAGGCTTGGGTGGCAGTAATAGTTCAGTGAGATGGGGATTGAAGCTCTGTGTCAGTGATTTGCTTAACTGCATCGAGGTTGGAGTGTGCAAAGGGTTTTTTTCAAGTAAAAGTACAGCTACTATGATAGGATTTCACCAGTGCAAATGAAAGTTCAGCTTCATGTATCAACACAAGAAAAAGTAAAAATGTATGTCTTTATCAAGTCCTTTAAGTCCTCGGTGCTTTAAATAAACATTTGTGTTTTGGGCAGAAAGGACTAATGATTAAGTATGGTGTGTCATCTGGTTATTTTTGGCATTAATTGTATGGTATAATACTGGATCCCAATAATCCTTAAAATTTCTTAAAAGATCTTGAATAAGAATGAAATTTAGGGCCTAGGGAGAGGTTTAAAATTTAGTTGATGCTTTTATTTAAATCATTTTCATCAAATCTGTTTTGTGTCGTTTGCATGTTTTCTGTTCTTTTTGTACAATTTATAGTTCACATGCCAAAAATATTTTTCACATTGCAAGGCAGATGAAAATGATATTAACTTTGGCCAATGCAGGTCTCAAAAAGGTCTTGTGTATTCATGAAATAAGTAATAAAAAATGTAATGTAAATGTAGGAAAATTGATTAAAAAAATGTGTAACTCAAATACTGAAATATATCCACAGTTTTGATTTACCTTGACATAAAATGAAACATATACGGTAAGTGAAAATGTTCTTTGTTTAATGACACTGTATTTAACTGTGTTGATAAGGCTGAATACATGTTAATTACTTGACAGGTAAATGTACTTAAAAAAATGTATCCAACCCTAGAAGAAATTTTGCTTTTGATCTATGAATTGTAGACTTGAAAACCAGGGTCTTTTAAGTATAACGTACTGTTTCATTATCAAGTTTCACAGCAATAGTTAAACCCAGTTTCAATAAAAATATGAAAAGAAGGTATTGTGAAGCTTTTGTGAAGTTGTTGGAAAGCCTTGATCTGTTACGTTTCATTTTGGTTTTATTAGTCACTACTCAGATGAAATATGAAATGTTGAGAGGTTAAATACTTACTCTGTAAATGTACTTTTTAAAAATAATTTCATAAAAATGACAAGTACACAAAAGCTGATCCATTACAATAACCTGAATAAATGTTACTTATTACTTTCCACTCTTGTGGCTGACTCTGTGTGGAACTCTTGTTGTGTGCTGTGCTCTGTCCCGCCTCAGCAACATAACATAATGTAAATTTGGACTGAATGATCAAATATTTAGTTGTTGCAGAATCTGTCTTTAGATATGATTATGGCATTATTTGCTGTTTCAAAATATAACGTATGAAGAGTTATTATCTCATAGTCAAATGTTAGGTACCCCTTTGCTGGATTTCAATCACAGTTTGAAAACGCCTCATTCATGAATAAAGGAGTGTCAATGTGTGATTGTGAAGTTCTCCTCAAAAGCTTACTGATCTTACGCTTTTGACACTGTTGAAATGTTCTTGTTCTTTCAGGGAATCACAAACTTACAGCGACTGCTAAAGTGATAGTAAAAATCTGTGAACATGAGGTGAGTTTGTTGTTTCTGTCAAGAATAATTTTGATCTTAATTCTGAATTTCAATTGAATTGTTCATCGGCCAAAGCACCACGCTTAAAGAGTAAAAGTTTTCATCCTTTTCATTTTGCAGATGAACGAGATTGAAGTTTGTCCTGAGTGTTATCTGTCTGCTTGCCAGAAGAGAGACAATTGGTTCTGTGAGCCTTGTGTAAGCAACTTGAAAGTTCAAGCATGTGTCATTAACTACAGCAGTTAGTAAACCACTCAAACATTGTTTACATTAATAATATCCTCCAGTTGTTGTTTACTTCTACCCCTGCAGAGTAATCCACACCCACTAGTGTGGGCTAAACTGAAAGGATTTCCATTCTGGCCTGCCAAAGCCCTGCGTGATAAAGATGGACAGGTGGATGCTCGCTTTTTTGGTCAGCATGACAGGTATTGGCTCTTTTGTTGTTTACTTTCCTGAACTATAAGTAACATTTAAGTGTTTCTTAATGGTGTTGCTCTGTTTACTTTAGGGCTTGGGTTCCTTTAAACAATTGCTACCTCATGTCAAAAGAGATCCCTTTTTCTGTGAAGAAGACCAAGAGCATCTTTAACAGCGCCATGCAGGAGATGGAGGTCTATGTTGAGAACATGAAAAAGAAGTTTGGGGTCTTTAACTATGCCTCCTTCAGGACACCGTACACTCCTGACAATAACTTTCAGATGCTGCTGGACCCCTCAAATCCATCATCAACACCCCTTAAACCGGAGAAACAGGAGAAGATCAAGCTGAGTTTTGACATGACTGCATCACCGAAGATTTCTCTGTCCAGGACCATGCTGCCTGGGGTGGGTGGTAGCAGCACAGGCAGACGGCTCCCTCTTAGTGAGATGCCTCGTTCTCCCATGAGTACCAACTCCTCTGCTCACACTGGTTCAGACGGGGAACAAGAGTTGACAGACAAGTCCCAGTCTAAGGCTCCTAACAGCCAACTCGGCACAGGAGAGGAGCCCATGGACTGTGCAGGTATTTTATCAGGATTGTGCTACAGCAGCAACTTTAAAGAAGTCATTCCTGGCTATTGGAGATGTTTACGTGTGCTTACTTCTGTGAGAAAAACCTCCACCAAAGCATTTTTGACGTTGTTAGTAGAGTTGTTTTTGAAAATGTTATGTTGATGTTAAAGTCGTATCAGGGTCACATGCAAAATCTAATCACTTCTTGTTCCATAACCAACTTTCCCTGAAAATTTTAGAAAAATATTTATTATTTTTTTAGTTTCCTTACTCACATACAGACAAAAAAACATACAAGTGCTAGCAAAAACATACCCTCTTTTGCTGATGTTATTATTATTTCACATTTTTGCTGATTACTATGGTGGAGCCTCAAATCAGGAATCTTTTTGAAACCATGTTGGTCATTGCTGTATCAGACACAAGCTAATGCAAGCAGATTAACAATATTCCCACATTTTGTGATTTTAGAAAAATTTAACTCTAATAGGGTAACACTTCAAGAAAGGGCAAGCAAATTATTGGCAAAAAAAGACCTCTAAAAATGGACAGAAAATTGGACCTCACCTTGCTTTGCTCCTTATAATTTCTGACAAAACGAACATGCCTTCTGTGTGTGGATTTATAGGGAATATGTCAAAGTCTTGGGTAAAAAATACAAACTAACAGGGTAACACACGTCGATATACAAAAAAATACAGTATATATGGTTTCCATTTATGTATCAATATATAAATAACAGGTTTTAACTTAAGCAACAGCAGAATAATAGCTGATTGTACTTCACCTCATTTGATTGAAGTCATCGTATTTGTAAAGGGACCATGTTCAATATTAAACATAAATTGTATCCATTTGATGCTTTGTAACAGAGTTAGCTGAAAGCTAATTTACATCTGCAGCCCCTCAGGCTTCACAATGAAAAGAAGAAAAATAATTTTAATTGAAAAACATTACTAAAAAAACCCAACTAGACTTAAAAAACATAAAGCATTGCAGCACCAAGCTGTACGTTACAAGCATAAAGCTTACACAGAGTATGATATGGAAGGTGTCTTTACCAGTTTTCCCCAGTTGTTTTTACACCAACAGTTTAAATTGAAGGTCTTAATGTTATCTGTCAGGTCACTCCACTGAGTCGGGGCTTTCACAGAAAAAGCTGACTGTCCAGAAGCAGCACAGTGGAGGAGCACAGAACGATAGCTTTTATAGTTTCCAGTCATACTGCCTGGGACTATGGTGAATATCATAAAGAAGATACAATTTTGCAATAAGAGATAATTAAATAAATTCAATAATAGTCTACATGGATTTTTCATTGCAGAAGATTTTAATCTTTGATAAAGTCCTTTTGTAAAATACATCAGGCCAAGATCGAGTTCTGTCTTCTTCTGAAAAATGTGGACAGCATAGTTTAAGAGCAGCTTTCCCCCAAAGGCTCAACCAACTCCAACACCAACCCACCCACTCCCACACAGGTCGACCTTAGCCGAAGAGGACTGAAAATGTCGTATACAAGCTATTTAAGTTTGCACTTTACAAACAATGCTGCTGATTCATCATTTATTGTTTTTACATTCTACTCTAGTCTGCCTTGTGTGTTTTGGTGTATGTTTTATGTGTTTACTGCTGTTCACTGCTGTTGACAGTCACCAATAGCCAGAAATGACCCTTACAAACATGTAAAGACTTCTTTTGATGGAAAATGCCTTTCAGCGGCATCCCCTGCCCTTTCCCGACCGGGCCCTGCAGGAAGTTCCTTGGAAAGCCCTAAACCTTTCCACTCTCCAGCTCCCGGCAGCCTCAAGCAGGAGAAAACTCCACCAACTGGCAGCATCCTGAACCTCAACCTAGGTGAATATTTAGTGCCCTGTTTTCCATAGTGGCGCTAGTGTGCCCCAGAAGGTGCCTGAAATGATGTTGGGAGAGTGTCACTGTTAATTCTGTGTATTTGTAAAGCTGACAATAATTCTGTACCCAACACCATAACTGATTAAACAAAGAAAAGAAAACAACAGCCTCAGAAAAGAGTCCTAGTTTATCCTTGGCTTCACTAGTTTATAGCTGAGTGCTGAAGAGAGACTTGATCTATCCTTTTACTTCATCCTACCTGTATTAGGTAGATTCATATGAAGTTGCCTGGCTCTAAGGATTAACAAAGTGATGTCTTACAGCCACACAGCAGTTTTGAGAAGATCTGAGGCTTAAAAAATCCAAATATGGCCACTGTCTTAAAATAATATTTTCCTTTCTCTTAAAAGATGAACTTTCATATCATGTGATAGTCTTTCTTTGAATTGCCTCCTCTGTTAAAAGAAAAAAAAACATCTTAGTTTTTCCAGTTGCTTTTACACATGAATTGACTGTTCTGTAATTTTTGAATGCTGCGTTTGAGATCACTTCAAATAATGTAAGATGTGTCAGTAAAGGTACGACTGACATTGTTTTGTGCTGTGTATTTATATGTTTGTGGACTGAAGGGGCTTGAATGTTTCCACATGCCAAAGGGGGCACTGACAGTAACCCTCAGTAACTGCTGTTTCATGTCAATAAGATGACGTGTAGAAATGTTGAATAGCATTCATCCTCTTTGGACAAAGACTGTCTACAATTAAAGATGATTCTGGTACAGTTAATGTCTGTTAGAGGTACAATGGCTGCTTTTGAATTAACTGAACTTTGTTTCATCCCAGACAGGAGCAAAGCTGAAATGGACTTAAAGGAGCTGAGTGAAACAGTTCAGCAGAAACAAGACGCCAAACCTGTTCTCACCTCTCCAAAAAGACAGATCAAGAGTCGTTTTCAGCTGAACTTGGACAAAACAATCGAGAGCTGCAAGGCACAGCTTGGTCAGTACAATTTGAACTGAAAACAAGCAATTTATAAATGTGTTACAGGGCTGAACAATACTGGGAAAATCTGTAATGCAGTTAGGAATGCATTATATTGTCACTGTACAGCATTGGCAGATTTTTATCGACCAAAGTTAAATATCAGACCTGAAGGTATGAACATTTTTACAGATAATGACCACATATATATTGACCATACACATCAGTCATATATACTGTATGCCTCATATCAACTAAAAATATCAGCAGAATGTATAAAGTGCTAACATCCTTTGTGTTACTATCAATAAACGTCCACTTTTTAAAATCAACAGTATCACTTCTTAGGGAAAATGTTTTTTTCTTGTTTTACGTCTTTTTCTAACACACATTAACTCTAGAGTGTTCAGACAAGGTCTACCTTAGTAAAGTGACACTGCATACCCTCGACCAAAGATTATCAGCATCAGTATTGGTATTAGCGATAATGAGTTAGATGCTGTGAATTCTTATTTTCAGTACATTTTCAATGACATTTTTCTTTCGGAATACCCATTGCATTTTTGTAGGAAATTAGATGCAATGGATAATTTGGAATGAATGAAAAAGGCAATGTTGTATTTGGAATGAAAGAATTTTAAGGGTTTGTTCAGCTTCTACCCCTTAGCCCTTGTGTTACCCCTTACCACTTGGTTTTGTGCATTTACGTCAAGTCAAGGGGTGTCCCAATTTTCTGTTGGGGTACGAGAATTTTCCTTTGTGCACCACGCCTGCGGAGACTGAAGGAAGCCCATAACTTAAAGTAATTTTTAAATCATCAAGTAAATATTTTAAAATTTCTCGTTACAACAAACTAGCTTTCACAGCTGTAGCTACGGCTATTGTCGCATCTGCCTGCGCCACAGCCAGTGAGCGTCTCAGGGTGATGATGTTGCTAGAATCGAGTGGCGTCACGTTCCTCAGCAGTGTTCACCCCTTCCCCTTGGCCCTCAAAATAGAGGGCTAAGGAGTAGATTTGGGATTCACCCTTGCTCTTTTACTGTGCTCTTTTATAGCTAAATCCTTTCATACATTAAATAATGATGGGATATTCCTCCTTTTGTATTGCAGGTATAGATGAGATCTCTGTTGATGTGTATAAAGGTGTGGAACAAAGTGAATCAGAAGACTCAGACAAATCGGATTCCAGTGACAGTGAGTACGCCAGTGATGATGAACAAAAGACCAAGGACAGACAGAATACAGAGCCCAGTGAAGAAGGAAAGAAAGAGCCCACAAAGAGTAAAGTCAAAGAACAACACTACCAGAGCCAGGAGAAGGAAAGTAAGGCCGATTCATCGGCAGCAGAAAACACCACACCAGCAGCAGCAACAGTGGATGCTTCTGTTAAAGTGAAAACAGGCAAAGATTCAGAAAAAGAGGGCTCAGAGAAGGCCAAAGCTCCAGCATCACCTGCTCTCAGAGATAAGGCTCAGGTGAAAGTAGACGTCAAGCAGCCTGTGACAGTGGAGGACTCCGACTCAGAGAGAGAGCTGGTGATTGACCTCGGAGAAGAGCAAGGAGGCAAGGACAGGAAGAGGAGCAGGAAAGACCACAACACTGCGAAGGAATCAGCAAGTAAAGTTGAAGGTGGGCAACATACTTGTCTTTACCATCCCACAGAAGTTTGTCACACACTGAATATGTCAAATATCCTCATCTAAAGATCAGCCAAACATTATATTGGAGGTGTATTTGCTGGTAACAATGCAAACGTGGACACATGTCGGCGGCCGCCTTGTGTCCCCTGTGGCGATTCAGCACGTTGCTTGTATCCATCATACAGAAGTAACCTAAGCGGGCCGCAGTTTGCACATAAGCTGTAGGATCGGTGCAGAGGCAGAGGAGAGATGACAGATTGATCACAGCAGCAGAAACAACTACAACCAAAAGTTTAAAAGACAAAAAATTAAGTTTTCTCTAGACCTTTTTTTCTGGCTGTATTTTTTTATTTTCTAACAATGAACAACTGTGCTTTATGATATGTCTCACAGTGAAACATTAGAAAATTCTCAGTGGTGCTCAAACATTCATATAGCCCACCTGAAAGTCTTCAGATAACACTGTCACTCATTGAACCGAAACACTGAAACAGTTACCACAGTGGGCCGAGAACTGTATTGAAGAAAAGGAGTGCATGATGAGATCTTCCCACTAATTATCAGTTTCCAAAACAAATCTAGTAATGACATTAAATATTGCTGTTTAGTTTGTTTACTCTTAGAACTAGAAAAGCACTCGGAGAGCGCAGACCTCCGCCAGCGACACAGTCCTCACCCTCATTGTGATTTCCCAGTAAATGTTAGTCCTACCTTTATTTCATCTAAGTACTTAGATTCCTTGACCATGAAAACATACAAATATGCACAAATGCTGAGATGGTCCTATATTGCCATGTTAAAGAATCTTTTTAAGAATTCCTGGATCCAGACGGTGATTCGGATCACTCCCAAAATCTAATCATGTGTTCCTTGTCCCAATCTGAACATTTCCTTAACATTTCATCAAAATCTGTCCATAACTTTTGGAGTTATGTTGCTAACTGAGAAACAAACAAACAAAAAAAAACAGACGCTGGCAATAATAACCTACTTGGCGGAGGTAATTGCCTTATTTATAGTTTACTTCTCACACAACAGGTAGTTGTATGCAGCCCTATTAAAGTAGGAAAAACTGTAAGTGCATCTTTGATCTTAGAGTTTGACTTTAGTGTATATACCCCAAAATAACAAAAAGCCTCTAAAACGTAAAACAGACAGCGCATGTCTTGAGATAAAAGAAAGAAAACTATATCTTTGTAATTTAAAGGCATAATGAACACCATTCAACTAACTTCCAAGCAAACCAACTACACTTCCCACAGTCCTCGGGTGCCACAGTATGTTGCAGATTAGAGGAGTCCACAGTTGTTCACCTGTGTTCATGTCAGGTTAGTGCTACTGAAGTTTACAGTTGTTCATATACATCAGTGGATTCAAATGGTGGTGTAAGAAGAAATTCAGATATTAAAAAAAAAAAGATTTATTCACAATTTTGGGAAACAAACTACAATTTAAGCTAATGCTTGGAGTAATGAAAAAAAGTGGGTACCGCGGTCAAGCTCTGTGGTTACAGTAGTTTGCACAGCACATCATCTGTCTGCAGATATCAGCCAATAAAAACAGTACATTTCAGTAGCCAGGTATCATCTTTTAAAGCGCTGTCATTATAAGACATTTTGTAGATTGAAATACTAAGATGTCAAGATTCAGAGCATGACTATTCAGCAACAATACTACATTTTTATTTATATAGGGTTTTATCTGATAAGCATATTTTGGTGTCAAGTGCCTCTTAACACATGTGGAAACATCAAGTTCTAAGTTGAGTTGTAAAGTGATGAAGACACTTTTTGTTGCAGGTAAAGCCCAGACTCCATCAGCACTCCTCTCTCAGAGCAGCCCAGCACCCTCCACACCCTCCAGTGTTTCCACACAGTCCTCTGTTGCCATCCCTGCCATGGTGTCCTTCACTTCCCCTTCTCCTGCCACCATAAACCTCACAACTGTGTCCAGTGTCACTGGGAACACCCCCTCATCCTCCTCTTCAGCCTCAATAACACCAGCATTGAAGAAACAGCGCCCTCTCCTGCCAAGAGAGACAGTGCCAGTTGTGCAGAGAGCCGTGGTGTGGAATACTGCTCCCAAGTTTCAGACCTCCTCTCAAAAGTGGCACATGCAGAAGGTGCAGCGTCAGCAACAGAACCAGTCGCCAGAGGCAACCACACAGGTGCAGACGTCATCTTCAAGGCAAGGACAGGCTCAAGTGCTGACCCAGACACAGGCAGGAGGGAACAGCTCCACTGTAGTGTCCTCAGCTTCAACACAGCAGTCCTCACAAAGCACGCGCTACCAGACCAGGCAGGCAGTCAAAGGTAGACATCATTACAGTGTGCTCACATGACGTTACTAAACTTTGGTTGCCAGTCCATGTAAAAGCTGATGTCTTTTTTTTTAAGTAAATAGCTTTAAAACAGACAAAAGGAAATTAGAAAGGATTTCATGTTATGGGTAAAGCTTTCTAGGAATCATTTGTTGAAATGTTACAACTATTGTCTGCCCTTGTTTTAATTTTCTACTGTATATTTTTGTAATTCTAGCTGTTCAGCAGAAAGACTCTCCACTCAGCACGTCAACATCAGCAGTCACGCTTGTATCCAGTAGTTCAGCTGCTGCTGCTGTGGTGGCAGCATCCAGTTTAGGCGCAGCTGCTACATCCTCTCCGGCAGCAACAGACCTCTATATTCCCACTGCCTCAGCAGATGTGGCTGCCGACATAGCCAAGTACACCAACAAAGTGAGTTCATGCTGTGGTTTGCATGAAGTACACTGAACTTACTGCAACAAGCATGCAGAGAAGTTGATGATTCAAAATATTGACATACTTTTCATATTTTATGAGTGAGACTTGCAAAAGACAGTATATGAAACCAAACTTGGGATTTATACAACCACTGAAACACATTACTTTGATCATGTTTTTCAGATCATGGATGCAATAAAGGGCACAATGACAGAAATATACAATGATCTTTCCAAGAGCACTTCAGGGAACACTATAGCTGAGGTAAGTGTTTGAGTGATCCTCCAGTATGGATCCTTCGTTCACCATTGCATATAATCCTTTTCTAATGCCAACACGCCTGTGTATTATAAATTCAGATAAGACGACTAAGAATCGAAATAGAGAAACTACAGTGGCTGCATCAACAAGAGCTGTCGGAAATGAAACACAACCTGGGTGAGAACTTAAATGGCCCAAATTACAATCTGCAGTTTTCTTTAGGCAGCTTTATAATGATGTTCACTTGTGTTCTGTCATGTTGATGTAGAGCTGACTATGGCTGAGATGAGGCAAAGTCTGGAGCAGGAGAGGGAGCGCCTTGTTTCAGAGGTTAAAAAACAGATGGAGGTGGAGAAGCAGCAAGCAGTGGACGAGACAAAGAAGAAGCAGTGGTGTGCTAACTGCAGGAAAGAGGCCATCTTCTACTGCTGCTGGAACACCAGTTATTGTGATTACCCGTGTCAGCAGGCCCACTGGCCAGAGCACATGAAGTCCTGCACTCAGTCAGGTTAGAGTACAAGCAAATTCAAAATGCTGTTGATTGCTCTAAATCACAGGTGATGTTTAACTTAAGGCCAAGGTTAATACTTCCTGAATGACCAGAGATGCAGTATGTTGTTAAACACTTTTTTTTAATTTTGTAATTTCCCCACTCTCTTTTATTTGTAGCTACAGCTCCACAGCAAGAACCAGAGTCTGAATCAACAGCTGACCTCCCGAACAAAAGTTTAGGGCAGACTAGCAGTGGCCCTAACTCTCTGAGAGACACGCCAGTCTCTGCTCCCGCTGACAAAGACTGTGACACGGAGAAGAGCACTGACAATGTCGCAGTGACTTTGTCCTAACCAAGACTACCATACTTGAAATGTAAATGTTCATATGTTTCTATTTCCACTACAAGAATATGTCTTTTTAAGATGTTCTGTTCAAAAAGCTGTTATGGGAACAATGTAAATTGTAATTATTTCTATTTTTTTTGGTTATCACAATTCACATTACAGCCCTGAAACAGTGTTCTTTTAAGTTTTAAATGTGGAAACAGACAGCACTTAGCTCCCAACCACTAGAGGGGGCTGTTTAAAAAAATTGTACACATGCAGTCAATAAGTCAGCTTTCTGTAAGAGCATGCCCCAGTGTCACTTACAAAAAAAAAGAAAACTGTTTAACAGTTTGTAACTAAAACAGTTAAACCCATACTGCTGAACTCGCACCACTTTAGAACAGAGAACTGTTGACAGAAATGTCTGTAAATTTCTTCTTTTGTATTCTATGTTAATTTATTTGTTATTACAATGTTGCTTGTTGTATTCTACGAAAAAATAACTATAAACACATCACGCAGGCTGTGTTGATGTTTATTGTTTTACACATTTATTAATCAGTATGTTGAAGGTATTGTTTGTTGGGTGCATACAGTGCCTTAATGAATTTTGACTTTCTTTGATTTAGGATATTTAATCACAGTGAGCTGGTTCTGGATTCTTTTTTTTTTTTTCCCCCCAAGTAATATCACGGCAGTTTAACTCTCTAAATCTGTTAGACATTTAAAGCTTCTGCATACCATGTGTCTGGAAGAGGAGTTTGGAGCCCTAGATGCAGACATGAGCCAAAACAAAACTTAAAGATAAACAGTGGTAGAAAATCCTTTAGTCCAGCTTTGCTATGTACTGCAGTTATTTGAAATATTGAAAACAATGAAAATGCCATAACTGATGTGGAAACCAGCAAAGAATATTTCAAACATTCTTTCAGAGCTGTCAAATGCCCTTTATGCTCAGGGGCAGTTACATTTGTGTCTGTAGTACAAGATACATTTAAATACTGAAAGATCTTGTATTAACTAGTGCTGTTAAAGTAATTGACTTGATAATTATTTACAGAGAAAAATAAGAATATAAATGTATCCAGATAAACTCCTCTCAGACATCATCAAACACCTTTTCTCACCAACTTTAAAAGTGATGAAAGTACAAGCCAAACATTTCCTTTCTCTTGAATTTATTTGATGGTTGAAAACTAAAGGGATGCAGATTGTTTTGAATTAAGCAAACCTGGCTTATATTAGTTAATATGTGGAACTGATTTTGACTGAGTAATAGTGCAGCCTGTCATTACATGTATTTCTTTGATTGACAGCGCTATTATTTTTTTATTGAAAAATTGCTTTTAAAGTGTGGAGTATGAAGCTCATGCCTAAAGTCAGTACTTAAGCCATAAACACTTCTCACCAGCATTTATACAAAAGCACCACAATGAAGGCTGCCATCATAATTCCCATGATTCTGTGAGGATGAAATATGTGTAAATGCACAGTGCCACAGAAGAGCATGAGAGGGCATGACTCACAGACACACAAAAGCAGACACACACACTCACACACACACACACACACACACACACACACAAGACTACTATCCTCTACCGAGTTTGTGAACCCTCTCACCAATATGTGAGGCTGATCACATAAGGATATTTTGTAAGAAAAGTGTTGTCTGTGATAGTTACTTTTTTTATTTACAGCATGCTTGCCATGTGTCTCTGCTGCTGCATGACGTGGTCTTCCAATATTTTTTGACAGTGCATGAAATTTTAAAAAATTCAACTACTCTGCCAAAGGTGCTGGGCTAATGTCACTGTCACAAAGCGGATACAAAAAAAGAGGAAACAGTCAAAGCAGCAGGTGCAGGTGAGTGTTGATGCTCTCAATAAGCCGACTGTAGTTTTATTTGGAAATATTGTAAATTGTTCTGACAGGAGTGGTAGAAAAAGTCCTTTACATAATATACTCAGTGATGTTGCACTTCAAGTACAATGTGTGAGTGAGCAGAGCAAGACAGCACATTTGTTTAAACTACCTTTTTACTAAAACAGTATATGACCTTCTCTACTGTTTTTATTTTAAAAAGGATTTTTGTTGCAGCTCCAACTTGAGACATGCATCTGTCTCTGCCTTTACACCTCTATTGTGGAAACAGCAAATGGGTCAAGTCATTCCAATCATTCCATCTAAGAAGTTCATTTTGGAGGCAAAACTTCACAGGGGTGTAAATATGGCTTGAAATTGCAGCGTGAATGGGGCTGTAATTGCCGTGGTCAGCTCCTCCTGACAGGAAATAAAAGACTCAAGCAAGGCTGTGTTTTTTCAAATGGGGCTAGGATCTCCACACAGTTTGATGAATTGTGTGTGGAAAAAAAGCAACAACAAAAAAAACATCAGTGAGATAAATGTCGATAGAACTGAACACATTGTCAGTGTATCACTTCAGCACCAGTAAGCTCCTTTATTGCGTACTTCTTCAAAACTGCATAGCTGTTGTCCTGATACCTGGGGTGATGTAGTTCCAAAACAAGGGTAAACTGACTATTTATCTAGTAGTCCATTGGGAAAGAGCTCACAGAAAGGGTTTGGAGTTGGGTAGAAACATTCAAAAGTATATCAAGAAGGTGACTGGACAATTGTTCCATCAGTCACATTCATTAGGGGACAATCAGAAAATGGTGGGCACTACTGCTGCGTTCTAAAGGACAGAATGCAAAGCACTATGTAATAGAAACTGTCAGCAAAAGATGTCGGAAGTGGAGCAAAAATATATTTTCTATAGAGAAGTTTGTAGTGTTATTTTTTTTCATTTAATAAAGAAATGTGGTCTGGATTTACTAAAATAGCAAGAGAAGCTGTTAGCATGTATGCTAATTTCTGTAGAGCAGTCTCTGCTGTCGTCTTGCTCATGGCTCCCAACTTTTCCTGGTTGGTCCAGCCCACTTTGGGCAGCTCACAGTCATTGCAGATTTGAGCTTGGCAAGATAAATTTTCCAGAACACAAACATTAGATCAGATTTAGGCACTTCAGGGTTAAACAAATGGGGCTTATAGGAACATTAAAGCAATAGGCTACACAGAAAGGGTGCTCAGTGCACTCTATAATCACTCCAAATCTTTTTATTAGCTTCGCCAAGGAGGTTATGTTTTGGGGAGAGTTTGTCTGTCTGTCTGTCTGTCTGTCTGTCTGTGAACAAAATAACTCAAAAACTTATGGATGGATTTTGATGAAATTTTCAGGAAATGTTCAGCATGGAAAAGGAAGAACTGATTCGATTTTGGTGTTGATCCAGATCACCGTCTGGATCCGCCACGACGAAAAATGCAATTTTCGTGAATAGCTACTGAACTAAAATAGATATGATGAATGTAGTTGCTAATGGTATGTTTTCATGGTCAAGGAATCTAAAAATTGACATGAAATAAAGGTAGGACTAATATTTATGGTGAAAATCACAATATGACTGAGAACTGTGGTGCTGGGGGAGGTCTGCGTTCTCCAAGTGCTTTTCTAGTTTTTTGTTTGTTTTCAACAAAATAAAGTTGAAAAGGAATGACTACTTTTGAAGGCTGGCCAAGAAGTAACCACTGCACTGACTCCCTTCACTTAAAGAATGTATTGTTTTCACTGTGTTCTTGAATCGTTGGTGATAAGATCTGAGGCAAACAAAAATGCATGTAACTTACATGTTGTGTTCATCATGACAGTCTCTACAAACAAACCAAACTTTCATGAGTTTTGAGGCACAAGTGTTAACGATGAGAGGAAACAGCTTTTATAAAACTAATATTGATTTACAACATGGGGGTTGACTTTTAGGGCGTTCCATTTGATCTTTGAAGCTGGACTGTCCAAGTTCAAATTAGATAAGTCAAATGAGATCAACCCCTTCAATCAGAATTTTCTACCTGGGGAGTCTGACAATCTTCAGGTTTTACTAGCTTGTAACTGGAAGGCAATTAACTCAGACATGACTTAATTTCCATTTTCCACATCCAAATTCTGTATTAAATGGAACACACTATAAGACGACTACCACACTACCTACATATAACGCCACATTGTAACCTCTTGATTGAGGGTTTACTTTGACTCTAATGAACTGATCAAGTCAGTACCCATAGCTGTGGTTATATGCTAGTGTATCGTTTATTAAAATGCTGTCAGAAATGATTGCATTCGAGTCCTCTGCCACTTTTGTTGTCCTTGTTTACTTGCAACTATCCTTTCAAGAAAAATAATTCTTTAAATTCAAAACCAGGTCAATGACAGATGAATGTTATATTGAAAAATCAAGTGCTGAAATCTCATATGCATGCTTTTACCATATCCCTCAGTTCAGGCATTTACGATTTTTTTTAAAGGATTTGTTAATATTTTAAGATTGGGCAGTTATTCATATATTTGATGGAAACTCTATAAGTTCTCCAAAGATTTCATTGACATTTTTAAGGGAATAGTATTTGTCATGGCACAAGGACTAATTTAAAAGGTGTTGGTGGTGATCTGAATCCAGACGTAAACCCAGGATTTTTTATTATTATTATTTTTTTTAGCAAGGATTTGTTTAAAGTGTGGGATAGGGTAGTTTTTAGGGTACATTCTTGACAATAAGTTGCCCCAGAATGTTGGAAATGCCCTGGTTTTGGTGGTTGCTCTAAAAGCAATTCTAATTTTAGTAGATAAAAATAAACGTACCAAATGATCGGGTTTTTTGACTTAAATTACCAAGGCTGTTCATCATAGATGTGAATATGATGTGCTTTGAGGGTTTAGCTCCACCTTTGGTGTAGACACAGCTTTGTATGGCAGCTACATTGCGTCTTTCAATCATAGCAGTCCAATAGTCTGAGGCGGCGCCTGCTATTATCCATCCTGGCCTGGAGTGGCGCTGTGGGCCTTTGCGCATGTGTGGTAAACTGTCAGCCATCTGCCGCAGTCAGCTAGCTCCAGCGGGAATGGAAAATGGAGGATTGACCGAGGAGCGAGGGCATTTCACCAGTATGCTTGGCGTTGAGGTAGGTTGACGAAAAAAAATGAACATGAATGCTGTGAGTGCATGCCTTAAATGTGAGTGGAGCTCTTTGGCGTGGTGGCTTGTTCTTTCTGCCGTGGTCACCGTAGTAGTGTCGGATATGCTGTGCCCGACGTAAGCTGTAACCTGAAATTGTGTACAGCAAAACTATTGAATAAGACTCTGGTCGTTTACATCAGTTTGGTAGGTATCGTTTCTGTTGGCAATTTGAATTAGCTTCGAGTTTGTGATGCTGGTAAGTCGAGTCTTTCGTCCTGGGCGTCGCCTGAACGTTAGGTGTGCTGCCGTTAGCTTACCCGTGCTCGTGGTTGCTATGGCTAAGAGCGTTAGCCAGACCCGCTAGCTCCAAATGCACGTTTTGTAATGAGGAGCTCTTCGTGGTAGCATGAAACTATCACAGCACGACAGGGGGCAAAAACACATGATATTCACCGACTTCTGAGCATTTCGCGATGCGTGTCGTCTGTCATGTCCCTGTATGTGACAGCGCTGAGAGTTTAACGTTATCCAACGACTAAACGTTGTTGCCTAGCTTGTTATGTGGTTGTACGGGACTCTCGCGGTCGGTGGCCATGCAGTTTGAATATTAGTGCTTCACGTCTTAACTTCGTGCATTATACCCCAAATTGTTTGTCTCTGCTAAGGCATATTGATAGCTTTTATATAGTACTTAGATCTGATGCATTTGTACGTTGTTGCATTGATCATGCGCCCGAAGGCCCGATGCAGATCTGTCTGCGTCTGGAGTGGCAGCCGATCTTGGGATCATCGTCCACACACTTGGCGTCAACGCCACCATGATATCCTTGTAAAGCCAAAGTAGAAAGCGGATTGCAATAATGTTGTGTGTGCATTAGTGTTAAATTGTGTCTCTCCGGCCCGCGCCCCTCCCACCTTCATGGCAACAGTTCGCCTCCCATTCACGTGGCACGGTACCGTGACTGGGAGCGCATCAATACAGTGCTGCTGCTGAAGTCACTATCAGGGCACAATCAGATATTTCATGACGATGGTGGATTATACTCCCATTAAGACATCATTTTAAGCGCATATGATATTCTGTCATGTGTTCTTGACATTGATATATTCGATGCAACCCAGTTAATCCTTTGAGCATAAAACAATGGGTTTCCGCTTGGAATCGTCAACAAGTACAGCGTGTTTTGTACCGCAAGTCGTCATCCAAATTGCACAAAGTTCTCTATTCATGTCAACTTCCCCAATTAAATTGCAAAATGACAGGCCCCCTTACTGGCACATCAAACCATCAACACGCTCGTCACCTTTGCCTATCCTTCTTGAGGTGCATCTCTCCTGAAAAAAGTTTGATAGCGTCAATTCTGTTAAATTTTCTCCCCTATATTTAATGATTTGTAACTTTTACAATGAGGAACAACTTGTAAGATTCATGGGTTTGTGTAATGATCAACCCAGCTAAATGTTTGGGTAGCATGCCAAAAATATGTGACAAAATCCCCTCTTCACACAGAAGAAATTCTTCAGTGCCTCAGTTAAGGCTGGGACGAATCACTTTTCTCCCGATTCAATTTATTGCGATTTTTTTAGGTGCCGATACGATTTAAATTGCGATTCTACGATATTGCCGATTTTTGCAATCTTTAGTTAGCTTTTTTAAAACCAGTGAAAAAGATGAACAATGATGATGCCTACAGACTATATCAGGAAAAATACACATCACATGTGAGTCTGTTTTTTGGACTTATTCAGCAATATATTTTAACCAGCTGTTTATGCTCCCTCTCTTCAAAAGCCTGGATTGCATATAAAAAGTGGCTTATTATCCCTTCAGGCAACAGAGTTTTTTCAAGAAATATTCAATTTTGCGATCAAGATTTAAAAAGGCTATAGTTTCAAAGTGGTTAGTTTTCCCAGCCATCGTCATCACTGTAATTTACGGGCCGAGCATGAACGCCTCTGCTGCCTGCACTGTTTACCCCCGGCTTCTCCCTCGTCTGACCAGAGCTCTGCGGTCTCATTCTCCGCTAACACCGTCACTTTTCGCGGTGTTTTGAACTTCCCTGCATCCCAGACCATGTACCCTCCTCGGTAGTTGCCGGCCATGGAGAGGAAAAGCTCTCGGTATGTACTGCTCCGGGACTGTAATGGCGCGCGGAGCCGCTCCGCTGCCAGTTTGGTTCTCACTGGACGACTGACCGTCATCCTCAGAGAGTAAATATTCCTCAGATTCAGAGTCAGACAGTACTTGACAAAGTACTCTCGGCATCATGAGTACTCTTACTAAGTCTCTATCTCTCTGTGTCTCTCTCTCTGCTCCGCTCCACAGCCTCTGCAGCCACACTCGCGTCCCTCGGTCCGGTGTGTGTGTTTTAAAATAAATATACGCTGAAACTTTGAATAGAAACCTGTCACCTGTCCACTATCTGCTGGTAAAAAGTAGGAACACGATTCAGCACTATTTTAACAGCTATGGCCTGTTTTGTCCAGCAATGTCGCTTGCCTCAATTTGGCACCTTTAGCGCCTATAGTGTGTGTCTGCGTGTGTGTCTGTGGGGGGGGGATATCGATTTTTGAATAAAAAAATCGATTTTAAAATCGACAGACAAAATATCGCGATACTTAGGTGCATCGATTTTTTTCTCCCACTCCTAGTCTTAGTATAGCAAGGTTGAGAGTCTTCACCAAGAATGCTGCCACTCTGCATACTATTACAGGAGGTTTTGGCACTGTTTTGTTTCGCTGTGTTGCTTATTTTGTCAATGCAAAAACTACCTTGCAAATGTAACTAATTAAGCTATTAAAAATATACAATTCAGTACCTGTTGGTGTTACTTCCGGGGAGAAATAGTTGATCAAAATAAACATTTTCAAACCTTTTCTTGGGAGTGTCCCTTGCATGCTGTTTTAACGTTGATTCAGACACTGGTTTTAATCAGAGTCCAAATAGATAATTTTGTTGGTTTATTCTCAAAGGATTGTTGAAAACTTGAATCCTAATGAGTCTTTCTTTTTTTACTTGCAGATTCTTCCACTCTGCACCAAGGCAAACAATTTCTTTTGCAGTAATCTGTTTTGAGTGGCACCATTTAGAACTTCTGAAGTCCAGGTAATGCAACTTGACAACTAGTTTTGTGCTTTGAAATAAAAAAATGTTTACTAACTTGTACTTGATGATTATAGACGTGTTAAATAGATACACATGCTTTTTATAGTTTTAATTCCATATGCTGGTGTATCAGTAAGCAAGACAAAAAGCAGATTTAACTCTAAATACTTCAGCTTTGCAGTATTTTGTCAACTCAAAGCATAAGTCTGTAGTGGGTGGGTATTAATATGGTTGTCATAAGATACTGACGTAATGGTAAACTGTTCAGGGGATTATCCTTGTTTAGGCCTTATTCAGCCAACTTACCACTTACAGAACCACTTCACCTTATATCACACTTAACCATTGACCATGACGGCTGTGTGAAGTGCCCACAGTGTGTGTTAATCGTATTAATTAAGTTACATGCTGTTCATGCTTCAGCAAGAGTAGCATGAGGTCAAGTGTCTTTCCCAAGTACACAACAAAACATGCAAAGGTGAAATCAAACTGCAGGCCCTCAAACTGCGCTTAAATCATCTCTATGGAGGGACAAACATGCTTTACCCCCATCAGTTATAATGTGATCACATCACTTTAAACCAGACCTTCAATAGCTAGCGCACAAAGCCGAATGTAATTTGTTAATGTTTTTTTTGTCATTCCTTCTATTCACTGGCTTACTTCTTTTTTTTTTTTTACCAAGATCTAGTAATACATGTTTCAACATTGGCCAAGGGATGTATTCTTTAAAGTAGTGACATAAATTTACAGAATTAATCAGACAGAACATTAAACAATCATTCTATGCCTTCAGTAGAGTCTAATATAACTGCGTTTTAGGGCTCTCTTTTATATACTACATGATATGACAAACTACATGGCTTTTATTTTCTGTTTGAATGTGGGGGGAATTTGTATGCACATTGATGTGATCTTTTCATAAATAGTTCAATTGTTTTTTAATATGCTCTTTATTTTATTGAGTCTTTAAGCAAACAAAAAGCACATTTTTGTACAAGCAAACACAGTCATAAAGATAATAAGCAATAGATAAACATTTAATAAACAAACATTGATATTAAATTAGCATATAAATATTGAAAAAAGCGCTGCAAGAAATTGCATCTTTGGTGATCACATGAAATGTGTTTTCTGAATTGTGATGTTGATCGAAAATGATGCATCTTTCAGCCCTACTGCACTCTAAAAACAGTGTTTGACAGACAATACTGGTGGGCAATCCAAGATTATTCAGAGCCTTAAAACATACTTTCCAACCATGTTTTTATTTATTTATTTTTCAAAGACATTCCAGATATTTAGAGAAATCCACAAGTGTGTCCTGCCTGTGAATGTTATGCTAAATTCACGCTGTACTATTTAATGATTGTGCTGCTTGCAACTAACTTACTAAAACACCATCAAGTGTAAGAGTATTTAGCTTTAGTTATTACCTTTTAACAATACAGAACTCATGCATCCAAACACATCAGTGTATGCGTTCACTTATAAGTGGTCAAAGCTGCACAATAGTGCTTTTTACAGACTCTTTACTTGGGCAGAGCATTGATCAGCAGCTCAATGATGAACTGTTGTACCTGTTAAGTTACTGAAACACAGCTCGTGTTACAGAAGACCATTTTGTGCTTCATGTTACTGTCTGTCTCGTTGTTTAACATATACACAGAAACTCAGAGTCTGCTGCATGGTGATCAGTTTTCTGACATCTGAGGCTACGTTTACATGGACTCTCTCTGACTTAAAAACGCAAAGATTTTTCCTTTGCGTATTTAAATCGATCCATGTTCAGGCAGAGATGCTGAAATGAATAAAACCGCTGGAGTATGCATGCCGGTTAAGTAGATGGTGGTGTAGGTTTGCATAGAGGCAGCACTGCTACAATACACATACGAAGAAGGAAAAACTTTTCTCAAATAACAGTGGCGAGTAAATGCACAAAGACGCATGAGTTTCTTTTCTTGACAACAAATCAGTTTGGACGACAAATCTGACTGGATAGTTTTGTCTGGATAACAAACCGAGCGCCGTAAGCGGCACACGTTACCCGGTGGACGGCCGAAGCTGTTGTTGTTCCTGGTATGCGCTCTTAGCCTTCATGTGAAAGAGTACTGCGCATGCGGTGAGGTAAACATTTCACCCTGAAACACTCTGATCTGGGTTTACACGGCGCTGCATGGAGAGTGTATTCAAAACTCTCCACTCTGGACCCCTTTTTTTAAAAGTTACCGTTTCAAACAATCTGCAAAGACTTTCCATGTTAACACAAGGCCAAAACGCAATGAAAACATATCGGATTTGATCGTTTAAGGAGCCGTGTAAATGACCCCTGAGGCTGATATCAGATAGACTTTAATTGATTATTAGTCTTGGATGAAGACAAAAGAAGTGCTTTAGGTCTCCATTGACCACTGCTTATGTGGTACATAATGTTCTTTAAGTGACTAATATTGCATGTCTACCCCACACCTCAAAACAGCACCCCTACCACCCCAAATGGTCTTCATTTCTATTGCAAACACTGGTCCTGTTTATACAGTGCATTAATTCTGCATTTTGGCTTTCAGATACCAAGCTGACTGTCTGTGCACACAATGACACATGACCCTCAAATGGAGTTTACTTGCGTGTCTCTTTTTCTGAAGTCAGATTACAGTGTTATTAAATGATTGTTGCCTGACCCAGCAGTCATGACCCCTCAGAGCCTGTTGGCCTTCGTCTTGTGCAGTGCGTCACAGTGAATGACAGCAAAAGATTTCTTGGACGCTTCACTTCCCCACAACAGAAGTCTAGCTTGTTTGATTTTTGTCCTGCCGACTACAATTTCTTTCTTCATATCAGAGACGTTGTCCTATGAGAACACAAGGAGATCTGCATGTACAACAATCATGGATGTAAACAGACTGAAGACATTTGTTGAGCCATTAAAACATCTATGCCTTCTTTGTAAGCTTTGAAGGAGCTGCTACCAATCTGTCATAGGAGATATGTTTGAAAAATACAGCGGAGACACCTTAGCAACTTAATTGGCGACAATGGCGATTACCGAGTTAACATAGTATTTATTATAACATTTCAATGGAAAAGCAAAGGTATATTACTTTATGTACAGTATGTTCAGCCCTCCTTCCAACATCATTACATTAATAGTTAAATGCAGTCAGTTTTAGACATGTAGACTGTCGTGCTTGTTTTCATAAGTTGCCGCATAACTTATAGCACTGTGTTCGCCTAATCTGACATGGTGATCGTTGTAACTGGTGAAAGAAATCACACATTCAATTTTTACCCCTGAAGAAGATCAGTAAGAAACTTTTTGGGCTGTATCTTTTTCGTTATCGTCCATTGTTTATGGTGTCTCATATTCTTATCACTCAATGCCAGCTGCAACACACTGACAAAAAATTAAGGATAAAAAGCGAACATGCTTTACTTGCTAGAGAATAGCCATGGGATTATAAGAGAAGGATGTATGACAGTAGTCTAGACTTGTAGAACACATCCACTGATAATTGACAGACTGAAGGATGGCTTCAAGATATAATAGGGGTCTGCTGCAGATTACATTAGTGGACAGGGTCATTTTGATGTTCCATACAAACACATCAGCAACTCAGACTGCCTCCAAAAGTGGTTTGAGGTGTCTAATATCAAACTGTTTCTAGAAGGCATTGAAACATGTACTCAAAACATTAAGGACAGGGACTTGGTATCTCAATCCCTAAAACTGCTGCTAGAGCTTTGTAAAAAAAAAATTGAGTGATTGATTCACAATTGACCAAAAGTCATACACTCAGTAATCCACTTTCACATTTAAGATGCATATTGTTTGCTAGTTATTTAAAGTTATCATTGATTTTAGCCTCAAGTACACAATGTCCTCGGGATGGCAGACTGTCTCTGGTCACAGTTACGTGATTTTTTTTAATTCTAAATGAAAGCTTTCTCCTTTGTGTTTACATGGAAATAATAATTCCGAATAGTGGTTTACATGGAGAAAGATCTTATTCGCCTTTATTCAAGGCCTGGGAATGGTTCTGATTGGACAGGGGCAGACGTGATGTAGTGACGTTTACCGGAAGAAAAACTACAATTCAGCATCTCTGTCAAGGAAAACATGTCCAACTTGGACGCTACAGCTTTAAAAAGGTCCACATTTTAATGCTTACATCCACACTTTCATTACTTTCAAATCTGCTAAGGCTCTAATTCAATAAACTGTCTCGGCTTGCGTGGAGTCTGATGCTTGCTTCGGGCAGCCATCCTGTTCCCGTCAGCGTCATGGCTTCCTAACAACAGTACAAGGGAATGAGCATCCGCAGAACGACCCGAATTACCTTAAAGGGTAATGAACGTATACATGATCAAGGAATTATTAAAGTCTGATTTAAAAGTCATTCTGTTTTCAAAATATTTGATTGCATATTACTATTTAGTCATAGATGAAAACACCCATTTAGCGATACAAAGAGAAGTAACAAAGCATTGTGAGCCTGCTATTTTTGCTTTATATTTTGTGCTTGTCTGTGTGTGGTAGCACTAACACATGCATAGTATGTGTAATATGTTTTGACAGAGGCTTTAGACATGAGCGTATGTGTTTTGGTATGACTTGCAGCAATCCTTTGTCATACTTTTGAATGCGACCCCTGCTGAGCTCAGTATGTGTTAGATAATGAACTGAAAGGAGTGACTCATAGCTTGTTTCTTGTGCTCCTCTGTAGACATTCAGTTTGAGAATAGTGATTGACTCCACCATCTATGGAGGAGAATGTGAACCCTGAGCTCTCTCTAGCTCCTGAGCCAGAGCAGAGCCAGGATCATATGGATAACTGCTTTCAAGGTACCATAGATGAGCTTCTATTCCTGCTTAATTGAGGAGTTGGGGAAATTGTAGGAACAAAAATTCTGGTCTTTGCTTCTGTGATCTTCAATGATTTGTTACAACTTTCTGAGATTTTAGTTTGTAGAGCTCAAGTCTGAGAAATCATCTTAGAAGTACTCCAATCAACTTGTTTATCTGATCCTTAAAAATCTGGTCTTTCTTGACTTTTGTCATGTTGCTCTTTTATTGGCCACAATTGTTTTGACACAAGCCTTGTTTGGTTTCATCCTTAGGTTTTTTAGAAGAGCACCGCAAGCAGGAAGAACCTGAAAATGAGAACGTGGCCAGTGAAGCAGTAGCTGAGCCAGAACCATCCCAGGTCAGCAGCGAAGTCAAAAGGACTTGGCGTTTCCGAAAGACTACCATTGCTCAAAGAGAAATGCCCGGGGAGGCAGCCATCGACAGCCCTGAGAGCCGCTGCCCCGTGCGCCGCAGTGGCAGGCAGCCCAAGCGCACGGACAAACTTGAGGAATTCCTTTTAAGCGCTAAGAGAGGATCAAGAAGAAGCGCCCCACCCAGTGTGGAGAGTGGAGATCCTCCTTCCCAAACCCCCACGGACGCAGAGACCGCCTCAGAGGCCAGCTTTGACGGTAATGCAGTGGCAGAGGACAAGGTAGAGTCTCCCGAGAGGAGGACGAGAGGCGGCGGAAGGAAGCCAACCCAACGGAAACTTCGAAGTGGCAGACAGACGAGGGGAGGCGGCAGAGCAGCTGTCAAAGACGAGGGGAGTTCTGAAAATGAGGAAGACAACAAAGACAAGGCACCTGAGAGCAAAGATGAAAAGACTGATGCAGCAGGCAAAAACACCTCCCAGCCTCAACCAGAGGTGGTCCCTGAAAAGACAGGAGCCAGCGGGGAGAACAAAGCTGATAGAGAAGATGATGTTAAAGAGGAAACAGAGAAGGACACTGACAAAGAGGCTGATGAAGACGGTGCTAAACAGCCCGCAGCAGCGACAGGAAAGCGTGCAATGTTGAGGACTTACATCAATAAAACGAGGGCAGTAAATAAGAACAATTCTCCGGTTAAAAGTCCTCCTGTAAAAAAGGAGTTGAGGTCTAAAACTAGTCCAGCTGCTGGGAAAACACAGAAATCACAGACCCAAGAAGATGAAGATGAAGATGATGATGATGATGATGATGATGACGACGAAGATGATGAAGATGACTCTTCAGAATCGTCGTCTTCTTCATCCGTTGAATCTGATGATGGAGGTTATGACCCCAATGCTCTGTACTGCATCTGTCGTCAGAAACACAACAAAAGGTAATTTTTGTAATATTATTGTGTATTAAAGGAATTATGATTACTCGGAATTGACAACAAAGGCACTAGATCAGTATTCACAAAACTGGACAAAATCGTTTTTGGAATCTCTCATGAAAACAGGCCAAGTACCAGCTGTGCATGATGCTGGAAGTGTGTGAATATACCGAAATGTTTCTCTTGATAAGGTAAAGCAGTCTTCTTGGAGGTTGAATCAGATCAGTGGACCTACCTCGCTCAAGTTTTCTTTCGTCCTCTCTAATGAACAAGACTATTAGATTGCAATGATGCAAATGATGTGTGGTAGCAAAGGCAATGCCACTTTTTGCCGATTTCTCCGAATTTTTGAATACAAGATTTCAAATGACTGATTAATTAATTAATTAATTCTTTTTTTCCAAAGCCTGCAGTTTTTTGCCTCTGTCAATAATACTAAGGCCAAAACTCCCTGCCGCTAATATTTCATTTAGGAAGTTGTTTTTACAAATATTTTACCTCAAAGAAATAGTGCACTCTGAACTTGAAAAGTAGCAGTGGACTGAATTGTGTTGTAATTGAAATGTTTATCCTTATTCCTTGAACCAGGGGTTTCCAACTGTTGTCCTTTAGAAAATGAGCCCACACCAATAACCCTCACAAAATGGTTTATGGATGTCAGTCTGAAATGAACACCTGCTCCAATAGCTCTCATATGATTTCTATAAAATGTGCCTATGCACCCAATTTAATCAAAAAATGGTGGCAATAAGAATGTTAAAGTCTCTTGTCTTTGTCTGAACCTTATTTTGACAACCTTAATTGACAGAGCCTCCATCTTCACGATCTCTTTTGCACCTCAAGAGGGGCCTTGACCCCATGCTTGGAACAAAGACTGTGAACTGTAAAATGTACTCCAAGGACTCAACTTAAAAATTAAATTAGATTTTGCTGATGTTTTGGGGGGAAGAACAGGATTATTTTTTTATATTTTCAAGCCCTCTAGTATTGTCATCAGTCATTAAATTGTATCAAATGCACCAGATTTCTACTTATTCCTCTAAAACAAGCAGTTTGGCATTGGCAACTCTTGCTGCCAAAATATACAGTTGTATATTATTTACATGTAAATTAATGACATTCATTGACATTGTCAAAACAGCTCTCCCATTTTGGGGTCGTTGGTGGCAGGAGCCTTTCCCAACTGACACTGGCAAGAAGCTGGGTTCACCCTGGACAAGTTAGTAGAAGAGCACAGGGCCAATGGAGAGAGACAGAAAACCATCCACACACACTTGCACCTAAGAACAATTTAGAGTCAGTCCATACATATGTGGGAGAACATGTTAACTCCACACAGAAAGGCCTTGACTTATTTGCTGCACCACTATGCTGCTTTAAACTAAAGACAGGACTGATTAAAGGTGTTTAAACATTTCCAATTAAATTTTCAAACTTTAAAAGCCAAAAACTTTTTTAGATTTGGTCTGATCACTTAACATATTTAGCAGTACAGTTTTTGTGTTTGGCTTTTTGAACTCAAAAGTAGGCGAGGGAGGTTTTTACTTTAAACAGTCACTGTTTAATCCCTGTTTAAATGAATCCTTCTGTAACAAATGTTTTTGTTGGGATTATTGAACTATGTACTGAATGTCTCAGTATTGGGCTGGTAGAAATAATCTTTCCTTTGAGTTTTTTAAATTCCAAGTGGTTTGATGTTTATGAGCACTGTTATTATGTTTATAAAATTCAGAACAGGTATACTGTATAAATAAATTAGATTGCCTCATTGATTATTTTAAGACTCTTTGAGAACACCAGAATTGATTTCCATTTACTGTGGGGCTTAAAATTGGTGTGAATTTTTCTTCAGTTTTTGTCTAAAAAGTCTAATTTGTTGGTACAAAAATGTCAAGTAACCCTGCATTTTTTTAAAAGCTTTTTAACACCGAATGTCTACGATTAGACAAGTATTCATGTTTTGTCTATGGCAGAGTCCAGCAATGTTGGTCCTCTTTTCTGTATTTTTAAATCAAATGGCCTGTCACAAAAATCAGTTTAGACATTATCAAAACAAGTGTTATACCACAGGAAAGACCTGGTACTCTTATTATAAAAAAGAGTGTATATATAGACTCCTGATCAAAATCTCAAGACCAGTTGAAAAATAGAGGAAAAAAAATAGAAAATAGAATGAAGAATTTGCACTTTTGCACTTTGATCCTAAGAAGATTGTAAGTAAAGCTTCAAAATGCAAAATGGTAGTGAGGGACAAAAAAAATTGAGGAGGCAATTTCTTGAAAACAACAATTAAACTGAAATTGGATGTTCTGAAAAGTTTACAACTGTAGCTCAAAACAGCACATCAGAACAGAAACAATAGAATCAAAAATGACTCGGCTATTAGTAGCTCCTCAGTTCTATTGATCACTTGGGAAGTTTGTTTCGGCATTCTTGATCACAGTGTCTCCAGGAGGCTTGTGGGAACAATGCTCCAAGTGGTGGAGATGGCTCCATGGAGACTGATGTTAGAAACTGAGGTCCATTTTTGTCAACTTCCCTTGCCATCCATCCCCAAATGATCTCAGTTGGACTAAAATCAGAGGAACATGCAGGTGGTCCAAGAGAGACCTTATTCTCCTTTGTAAGGCGGGCATTGTGACCTGAAGTGTTTCTGAAAAAGCATGTCATTGCTATACAGAGGAGGACCCTCAGTCATTACCTCACAGACAAGGGCCCTCCATCATCACCCCACAGATCAGGGCCCTTAGTCATTACCACAGAGGCGAGGGCTCCAGTCATTACCACAGAGGCGACTGCCCTCTGTCATTACCACACAGACCAGGGTCCTCAGTCATGAAGGATGCCCCTTGCAACATCTCCACATTGCCAGCATCTGTTTGACAGCCTTGCACAACCTGAAGCTCCATTTCCAATTGAAAGAAAAAGACCCCTAAACACGATGGCGCATCCTCCTCCGTGCCGTGTCGAAAACATCTCGGGTGGGATCTCCTTGTAATGCCATTTGGAATCCATCAGGACCTTTAAGGTTACATTTGTTCTCATCAGAAAATCAAACTTTCTTCCACCTTTCAGTGTCCCATGTCTGGTGCTCCCCTGCAAAGTCCCAAATGAACAGTTTTGTGGCATTGAAGGAGACGAGGCCTTTGAAGGTTTTTTGTGTTGTAGTGTCCTCCCTTGCAGATGTCATCTGATGCTTATCGGGAAGCAGTCAACACCAGTAACCGTGTTTTGGGTCAAGGGTTGTCCTGTCTTGGACAGCCAGTTGGATCCTCTGGCTCAATTGTGGTGAAATTGTTTTGGGTGTCCCACTTTTTTTTGTTCAGTAACTCCCAGGATCATTAAAGAAAAGCAAAATGACTGTCTTACTTCATCCAACCTTAGCAGGAGGTCATAACAGCATGAATACCTAAGAAAATGACATGGAATCCACATTTTTGCACAGAGTTTGGCTTTTGAAGGCTGTGATCTTAATCATTTTAAACTCAAAATGTTTGTCTCTCACTCCCATTTCTATGTATTGCATTTTGAAGTTCTACTAGTAAAATGTTGTGGAGGTAAGATCTTGCGCCCGAGCCCAAAGTGTCAGTTATTACGTTTGGGTCGGGTTGGGTCGGGCCCGGCCTTCCCTCTCGCCAACTTTTTTTAAAATAAATATATATTTATATATTATCTATTCTTCTCCTCCTGTCCCTTTACCTTCCCGACCGTACACACCCACAGTCAGAAGCATACTAGGAAGCTTCAGGGCTCCGCTTTTTCAACCAGAGGCAGTGGCACCTGTTTCACGAGCCATTGCTGACTGAAGTCTGTAATAACCAAACACGGCTTGGGACACGCGCGCGCTTTACGCATCGCTTAATGCCAGATGTTCAAGACGAGACCCGAGACTGAACTCCCGCACAATACTCACTTTACACCGAGATGACTGCCCTGGACCACCTACCTCAGCAGGTCTGACTTCTGCTCACAGCAGCCGGTCCAGAAACATGTATGAATGGATTCATCCGTGCGCGCAGTCTCCAGCGGAGGATTTTTAAAGTCTGTTTGTTCCACCTTTGGTAACGAAGACTGTAGTGAACCTGCTGCGCTCTGGAGGCTTTGTATCTGATATGCCCTTCCTTGTGATCTACAATGAAGCCCAGAGACCTGCTCCTGCTGCTGCTCCTCTTCTTGTCAGAGAGGCGCGTCCATATGAGCACAATATGACGCACAGAAATATTTTTAACAAACTTTTCCAGCGTTATTTCATTGTTTAAATGCATTTATAATGATCATAAAAATACGTAGATTATTTTAACATTAAGAAAACTTGCGTTTTTTTCTGCCAACTCGAAGAAATTAAAATAAATGTCAAATGGGCTGCTGCATTTTGCCAACGAAATGAAGCTTGAACTATCACACCTGATAGAACAGACACACAAATATAAAAGATATAAATGTTTATTGAATATGCATCTTACAGTCTTGTTTAACTGGGAGAATTTGTTACAAAAGACAGGCTTTAATTTGATATCATTATGCACAGGCATCGTCACAAATGTGATCACCGGAGCAGTGCTCTGTCCGGGACTGACTGACGCATCCCCTCCCTTTCCTCCTCCTCCTGAGTCCTCACAAATAAAATATGAAATTTTGGGTTTTTTCGGGCTCGGGCCTGCAAATCGAGTTTATTGATCGGGCTCGGGCCGGGTCAGGCTTTATACCCGCGGGCCTGGGTCAGGTCGGGCTGGATTTTTTAGGCCCGATCTTACCTCTAAAATGTTGCAATTTTCATCTTGTACCCCAGATTTTGATCAGGAGTGGATACAACACATTTAATCTGTATCAGTTAAAAAGACTTTGGAAGCATCTGCCTATCAGACATTGGAAAGAATTCAGTGTAGTCAGTCCTGTAAGATCATAATGGTGGTATTCTAATGTAAATATGCAGAGCACTGAGCTTTTGAATATGGTAGAATAACTGTAGGTGCTCATTATAACTGAAGTGTTTTTTCCTCCTCTATCTTTTACCTAAGTCTGTTGCCATCTCCTGCATAGAATAAGAGAAAGCGAGAGTATCTGAACATAACTTTTAGGAATCGTGTCTCTGTTCGTCCTTGCTCCTCCCACAGGTTCATGATCTGCTGTGACCGCTGTGAGGAGTGGTTCCATGGAGATTGTGTGGGCATCACTGAGGCCCGGGGACGCCTGATGGAGAGAAATGGGGAAGACTACATCTGTCCCAACTGCACTGCTAAGAAAAACCAGGTGGTCCGACCGGCCACATCCAACCTTTATCCAGAGATCAGCAAGTCTAGAGCCGATGTCACCCTTCCTGTTCCTGCTGGGTCCTCGTCTGCAACTGATGTGAAAGCTAACAGTGGTGGAGGTGAAGTCGGTCTACCAGCTGCTCAGGCTGAGGCGGCACATCTATCCTCCACAACTGCTGGTACTGAAGAGAGGCCATCTGAGGACCAGGGCATCAAAGGCAGGATAGAGAAAGCTACTAATCCAACAGGGAAGAAGAAGATAAAGATATTTCAGCCGGTAGGTTACAGCTGATCTCATCGTGAATGTTTTAAATTGCTGTTTTGCTCTAAGTGCTGCTGTTAAATGATTTAAGTTGCTGTACTTATTTTTCTGTTGTTCTAATTACTGAACATTTTACTCATGCCACGATGAACTTTTTTATGCTTTTAATTATCTCTAACCAAATAGAAATTTTCCCCAAGAAAGTTGTTGATCTTTGCGGCTGTAAAATAGCTCCATGCCACATACCAGTTATAAGGCTGCACAGGTGGTATCACTGGTTTTAAATGGAAAGCTGAGTAGCTCTTGTTAAGAATTATGTGGGCAAGCTAAAGAAACTTTCTAGCTATATTTACACCAAGTGGCCTTGTTTGGTTCAGCACAGTGTGGTTAAGGGGTTGTAGCAGTAAACCCTGATCTTGCTTGAGTTCCCACTGCCAGCTATGCTCTCACCTGAAGGCCAGGGGTATACACTGGAAGATGAGGGTCGCACCAGCAGCATTCAACTCTCTCTGCACTCCATGGAGCATAATTCAACACAGAAATGTTTTCTGGCAAAAGTAGTAGAAAATTAGCTTGCTTGAGTCCACAGGTGATTTAAACATGGTGGGTATGTTGTTTCATTTAAAGCATTGATGAGAGTAAGATGAAGTTGATGGACCAATCAATAGACAGTTATATTTTAGCTCCACACCTATATAGAAGGGTGCCAAAATAAAATGTAGGAACAGTTGTTTGGGTAATTTTCCCCATGTTTGACAGTGAAAATGCCTTTAATGATGTACCATACCAGGCCAAACTGAACCAGACTGCTTGGTGGAAATGTAGCTTTTGCGCAGTGCTTCTCAACTGGTCCAGCCTCGAGCCAACCACCAGACCTAAACAGGAATTGTGACTGAACCTTCAGGAGAGACAATACAAAGTAAATGTGGTATAAAATGCATTGTTACAGCAGCCCTGGGAGGACTTTCATGCATATATTTCCCCTAGCAAAGGGAAAACCAGCTTGGTTGTACTTAATAAGAGATAAGTTAATATCTCAAAAACATTTTAAAAAAAGGTTCTTTGAGACTATTTAGGTTTTACATTAGAATTCTAAATCCCAGGCCAAAAACATCTCAAAGCCTTATTTTCATTTCCAACAGTTCATAGGAGTCGTTCTTGTAACACACTGAGACAGCTTTAAGATTCTTCTGTGGATCCGGCCAGAAAAGTAACAGTTTGTAAGAATAAAGGCAGCATTTAAAACTGGGTGTCTGTAACTCACAAACTGCAAATGGGAGAGAAAAGACACATGTGCCCAAGGAAATCTGGCTTCAAGGTTATGGTTGCTATACAGGCAAAACATTGTAAGAAAATCATGCAAACTTGTAACCTGAACATAGGGAATCAAAGCCATATTAAATCCTGAAAGTATGAAGGTAAGTAGTGCAACAAAGTTTTGAACTCTTTTTTTGGGGAGCCTGCAGATTTAGACCCAATGAAAGGTACAATTTGTTCTACCTTTAAAACCCAAAGAGAAGTTTCTTTTTCATGAAGAAATATGTTAAATTTTAATAAATGGATGAAAAAAATAGATAAGTTAATGAGGTTTAGGCCTTTTAATCTGTTGGTTGTAGAGATGATGATTTTCTCTCTAAACTGATGTGTTAAACTTTGAAATGCTTTAAAAATGTTTTCATGTCTAAATGCAACAGAGGCTGAGAAAAAGAGTTCAGTCAACACTTGTTACAGATCTAGTTGTTCTGAGCCCAAAGGTCTCAATTGGTTAAAGGTTTAAAAAGTCTTTAATTTGACATTCAGAAGGATTACTCCACCCTGTTTGGTACATTTAATTCTATAGCAGTGTTTTTCAAGACAGATTTGCAACCTGCTGAAAGCGCCCCACTAGCTTATTTATGGGTCCTAACCCACTGGTTGAGAACCGCTGCTTAATGGCATGATGCTAATGTTCTGGTGCTTTTCTTTTTGTGGTATCTGCTCAACTCAGCCAGGTTCTGCTCATTTTGACACATTTTTTTTTCATTACATTATAGATGTTAAGTCTCTATTTAAAGGTAGACTGGATCATTGTAGCATGGCCTCATGAAACTACTGTTACATGCTCTCAGGAGATGACCTTTGTCACAGTGAGGAGATTACTTTATTCCAAAGGTGGTTGTAAGCAGTCAATAAAATACTATCTAGAGCTCCTGGAAGTTTGGAAAGTCGTACAGCATCATGGTGCACGTAATGGGAGGCATTTTGTTTCCTTGTCAGATTCCCCAGACTCATGGCCTAACCACTGCGTTGTCAGTGGTCCCTCCAGATCACATTTAGTCCTGGCCCAGCTCATGGAACCCTGCTGGAGGTGACGGCAAAACTGTACTATGTACTAGACTTGATCCTGAATGGAAAGCCAAAACAACAGAATGTAGCCAAGGCAAGATGAGCTGGTACCACTTAAGGGAAGAGCCCTATTTGTTAGCTTAGCACAACTTACAATGAGGGCTGCTCTTTGTTTAAATTAAAACTGCTGCCAATAAAACAAACCTGACATTCTGAAAGCTTGAATTTGTGACACACTGTGCATCATGTGCCATCTTTAGATATTGATTTGATTATGTACTGACTTGAAGCAGGCTTTACAGCAGCCAGCTGAACCAAAGGCCACCCAGAAACCACCGCCCACTGTGGAGCACAAGGCTGCAACCAACACAGAGCAGAAGGCACCAGCAGACACAGAGCAGAAAGTGGCTTCAAATGTGGAGGTCAAAACAACATCAACGGCTGAGGAGCCAGACGAGGAGGCTGAGCAGAAGGCCGAGGACGACTCTTCCCTCCCGAAGTGCATCGGGCCTGGTTGCACTAACAATGCCCAGCCAGACTCTGTGTACTGTGGCAATGACTGCATCCTGAGACATGCTGCTGCTGCCATGAAGTCCATCACTGATGTCAAGGAGCCAAAGGAAAATGCCAAGGGTGCTAAAAACAAGTCTACACCAAAGGTAACTTGGGCCACTTGTAATGATGCCCTTTGCTTCTCCTTAAAAACAAAAGTTGATGCCGTTTATTTAAAGTAAAGCCATGCTTAGGAGCAGACCTGATAACCTGTGTGTTATAATATGAATTATATTGGTGCCTAAATGCATCCTGGAGATTTCTTGAATGATTTTTGTGAGACTCAGTTGTACCTTGGGAATGTTGGATTACTTTCCATGACTTGTCTTGTCACAGCACTGATGTAATTCCTGAGTTGCAGCCTCATGTTTTCTAAATGTTGAGCTTGTTTTAAATGTTTTGGGCACGATGACGCGGTGTGACTGAGGACAGATATTCAAATTCCTGTGTGTGAATGCTTCCAAGTGGCTCAATCATAACAGGATTATTTAATGCTTTTATATCTGTTTTATAGTTATGACTGCATATGTGGGGTTCAGATGTTGCAAGGGAATATGAATTTGTAAGGAAAAAAAACACAAAAACATCCTAAATCGTCATTTCCAGATTTAAGAACATATATCACGTTACAAAGACTAAATTCTGGACTGATTTAAAATGGTCAAGATAGTATGTTGGTGCTTTTTACTTGCTTGGTTTTAGCAAATGGTAATTGACAGCTGTTGCTGTAGTCACAATGGGACCACGAGGAAACAACTATTAGTAGGTTATTTTTCTTCTTTTGTAATGGAATTGGTTGTCACCTTAACAAGCCTGACTCATCGAACAGGGCTGGATTCCAGTGGTAACCCATGATGAGAAAGGGCTAAGTGCACTTGATCTGTCTGTAACCAGAGAGTTGTCTGAAAAATTAATTTTAAGCTCTGCAGAATAATTCACATTGGATGATAAATAAAGAGTATTCAATGTAGGCTGAAGTAAAGTTCCTTTAACGGATCACATGATTGGTTTGGATACTACGAATAACTTAATATACTGATATGTAAGAGACCAAAAACAGGACAAATAATCACTGGTAAAATTGTTCCTCAATTGACATGTCCATTGCAACAAATGTTTAATGTAAAACCTGATTACTTTTATGGGTACAGAATTTTTAAATATTGTGTTAAGCTTTCATCATGCTGTGATCTTAACAGCATTATTGCAATGTATTTGGTATTGTTCAAATCAAAACTATCATTATTATCCATAAAGCTAAGAGGAGAACAAGGTTATCAAATATTAGAATAATTATTTCCTTATGTTGTTAAGCAGAAATATTGATAAAATGAATAAGTGATTAGAGGCATGAAAACAGCATTTTATCTGCTGATAGGTCACAGAATTTAAGATGAGTTAGAAAATGTAAAGAGTATACAAAACAAGCATAAACAGCTCTGCAGAGGACATTAGCAGGTATCTATATGTGTGACTGTAAATTTCATAGAGCAGTGTGCTCTGAAAACAAAAGAAATCTCTAGCCCAGTGGATGTTAATTTAACATAAACTAATTTATCTTGATGATGTTCTGTTCACTGACTCCAGGGCTGGAGGGGAGTCAGTGATCATCAGGTTGAGAAGATTAGAGGGATGATATTTTTAGTAGAGCTGCCATGACAATAGATGAGCAACATAAACACAAAGCAATTTGGACGTCACAGAAAAAAAATGCATCACTCTCTGCTGGAAAATGTTGTTTCAGCATTCTTGATCAAAGTATAAGCCTCCACTAAATCAACAAAAAAAATAAACTTTTTTTTTTTTTTTGCTAGAAGCCCTGCCCAAGGGACAGTGGTGGCTTAACCCTTTAGGAATGTAAAATAGAAAACCAGGGAGTGCTCTGAGGTAGTTTCTTATCCAGTCCATTTGAATGTGAAATCATAATAGATGATATCAATGTTGGGGAAGTAGTTCTTCTGGTTAAGTGCAATATTAGTATGTTTTGCTGCTAAAATTACCACTAGAAAATAACCTGAAAACCCTGAACTGGCTTTTTCATTTTTGGACCTTCTGAGAAGAGCCAGCTCTCTAATGAGAACCTGCCAAGAGTAATTAACATTTTTATTACAGGATCATGGCCAGCATCACCACAGCTCAGGGCAAAAGATGGTTTGGAATCCTGATTAGATTTTTTTTTTTAACAAACTGCATAAGTCACACTGTATGACAGTGGCAGCAAAGAATGAAGAAGACGCACATGGCTGAGAAATTAAAAAGCATTTGTTGGTGCTTCATAAAAGGACATTTATATTTTAAAAATAAAACGGGTGTATTTTTCTAGCTGTATCAGTTAATTTCATGTTCTGATACCAAAATAACTGACTGCATGTTTGTTCCTGTTCATCCAGAAGAGCGGCCCTGGTGTGAAGAAGACGCAGAAGAAGAACCAGGACGAGTCTGACAGCGAGGAGAACCACAACACCGATCCAGATGAGGACGATGAAGATGAGCACGCTGTGGAACAACCGCCCCCGCCTGCCACTGCATCCTGGTCCAGCGACCATAATTACATTGCAGTAACACCCGAAAAGACTACACCCATATCACCAACAGTGTTAAACAAAAAGTGTATGTATCTCTTTAAAGGTCTTGACCTGTTGTTGAACCTGTTTTTCAGCCATAAATGTAGGTTCTGTGTTACCAACTTAATTAAGACCTGATCCACACGTTTGGGAAATCGCTCTGGAGAAGAACTGAGCAGAATGCTAACTTTATAAAATGATTTGCACTGTTATGATTTTGTGATGCAGTATAATGCTTGCAGCTTTGGAAAAGGTAAGTGTTGCTTTCGGCTATGGTAAGTATCCAATCATTCACAACACATTCATATGAAAAGGGGCACTCCACAGATTGCATTGATAAAGAAAAATCTATTTTAAAATCTTGCAGAGCCGTACAGGGCCTTGATAATTTAGACTGATAGTGTCAGAGAGGCTGTTTTACAAAAGAGAAAAAAGTGATCCACTGTGCAGAAAAGTCCTACAAATGCTCCTCAAACATTATGGGGAATACAGAATTCTCTGCTTGACCTAAACTATGCAATACAAGTAAAACCTCTACTGCATTAGGTGTCATGTTTGCTTTTAGTTATGACCTCCTTCGGGTTTTATAAATGCAATACTGAATAGCTGGAGCACCCCTTTTGAGTACCTCAGTAAAACCTCACGGCTGGTGAACTCAGTAGAGGAAGAAGATAAAGTCATTTCAAGCTAAGAGCCCTCAGATAATAGTGCTTAGCCTTGACATGTCTGGATGAACTGACATTGCTGGGGATATTGTGTGTATATATATGACTCCGATTACCAGAACTACTCTCTCATTCTTGGTTCTTAATCTAAACTTCTTCACCCATGAAAAGATCCTTTTCTCCCTTTCTTCAGCAGGTAGGTGTCTCAGAGCCCCTCATATTTTTGTGGACTGATATGCTAAATTAGCTCTTAATGAGCTGTGATATCAGCTATAAGCATGACCTTGATTTTTTCGTGCCATTGAGTTTGATGAAAACTGGCTGACTTTTTCCAAAGTTTTTGATTCATATTGAATATGATGCATCTCCTCTTGTGGGAAACTGGCTTTTTTTAATAAAAGGTGATTTAACAGATAATAGGATGCCTCGATTGATTATGTGAGCAGTGTCTGCTTGGTGTAGGATTTACTGATCAGTTAGCGAACAAATGCATATAAGTGATACACAAACACACACCATGAAGACATGGCACTCTGGAGAGCCCCCGGATGGTGAGCGATGGAGGAAGAAGCTCCTCTGGAGTGACCAGACATCAGGAGAAGCTGCTGTGAAGTTTTGACTAGTAGAAGACCCGAGAAGAAGATCTGGGCTGAGCACGCAGATTCAGAGGAAGACCGCCTCCAAAGATTTTCACACAGCATTTGCAACTGATGAGCTCTTACATTTACTTTGGCCTATTGAAATAAGAATATCAGCTTTTTACAACTTTTGCCATTCAATTATCAGCTTTGACTTGGGATTTAAAGTGCTTAAGTGAGTGCTTTATTTTAGGGCAGGAAATCAATAGAACAGATTTGTTTCATGATCTGGCAGGACGTTATTGTTCCTTAATTCATGCTGTCTTATTCCAAATGCTGCTGTTGGATGTTGTGATAGGTGTGATAGCTTAAGTCTCAGAGTTTGGTTGACTTGAATGCCTGGGCTGCTATGTTAATCTTTGCTGTACGGCTACAGTCTGACATTTTCGGTGTGTATTAACCCAAAATTACACAAATCATTATGCTACAACAGTTTGCCATAATGACTTGATTCATGAACGTTGCAGATGTAGTTTTGCATAGTTAAGTCACAAGTGTATGCTACCATTGGTGTACAGTGGCTATGATACATATCTGTATACTGAGTCAAAACAAAGGTATATTCCAGGTACTCTTGATAAACATATTTAAATGTTAAATGAATTGGCCTAGTTCATATAAGGGCCAGAGCTGCCAGATATCCCAGCTGGTATTTGCCATAACTGGTACAGGATTTTAGGTGTGATTAAACACAGAACTTTAATTCAGTTAATCGTTTATTTTAAAACGAGACACGGGTTGATCATGCATGGTACTCTATAAATATTACTTTTTAATTCAGGTCCACATGTTTGGTGTATGAAAAAAATCTATAGAAGTAAATTCTGTTTTTAACATGTTGAACAGTAAAAAGCTTTCAGTTATTCAAGAACCTTGTAGATGTGAACTTTTTAATCAGTTACATCAGATGGGAAGTTGACTCCAGAAGTTTTGCACAAGATCTATTGCTTAAGTTTGAGCTGCTTTTATAGTTGGACTTTTACTTTGGACTTTTCATGAATATCTCTGCTACCAAATTGTGTCTAAGGAGATAGCATACACTAAAAAAAAAAACACCTACGCAATTTGCAAGATCTCGCCATCAAGAATGAGGCGAGTCTAATACAACCCTGCTCCTTATGTTTCAATTTATTATAAAATGTTAATTGTTTTATAAATAAATGCATGAAGGAGGTCTAAGATTTTCTTTATGTCATAGTTATTTTGAAATAGTCTTCTGAAAAGATATCTATTCTGTGCTCTAAGGTAGGCCAGTTACATATGATTGTGCTGTGGGCCAAATACTGTCAAAGTACATTTATGTTTACTGCTAGTACAAGTAAGGTCATATTTTTAAATTTTTCTTTTGCTTGATTTCCAGCACCCCCTAAAGAGGAGAAGCAGGTCGAGAAGGAGCAGAAGGAAAAGGAACCAGCACCAGTTCCTGAGACACCTGAGGCAGAGTCAAAAACAACACCTGTCAAACAGAACAAGAAGACCCCAGCCTCTAAAGCAGCCAAGGTTTCCCCAAAAGGGAAAAAGCCCTCCCCTCAGGCTACGACCTCCAAGGCTCCCAAGAAGCCTGTAACGCCACCAAGTAAAAAAGTCACAAGGTCCAAGAAAGCAGATGCATCACCTACTCCTGCTCCTGCTCCATCTGCGGTTCCGAAAGGTCCAATTCATGTCACCGGAGCACTACGAGTCACCAAGTCCAACTTCACCATTCCTAAGAAGCAGCCACAGCAAAAGGATACTTCATCCCACACTCAGCCTTCCTCATCCCCCAGAGTTCCATCTTCTCCAGTTTCTTCAGGTCCCTCTCACCACTCGTCTTCCAGACCTCCACACCCAGCTGCTTCGGCGGCCCATGTGTCCCCCATGCCACCTCCACCCAACAACCAGATGAGGCAAAACATCCGCCGTTCACTAACAGACATCATCTTCAAAAGGTGAGACCCACCCCCTAAAACACTGACATGAAACCCACAAAACAACAAACACTTAACATTTGTTGTGTTCATTGCCACTAGGGTGAGCGACAGCGATGATCTGAAAATGACTGAAGGTGAGGTGGGAAGGCTCGCAGTCGCCATTGAAAAGGAAATGTTTAACCTCTGCCTTAGCACTGACAGCAAGTACAAGAACAAATACAGGTCCCTGATGTTCAACCTCAAAGATCCTAAAAACAAAGTAAGTCAGCTACATGTGGCTCTTATGTTGAATCAAGTTGACTGTTTTTGTACCATGCTTTGTAGTGGTAAAAACACTTGAGAAGTCTTAGTGTTCTGTGTTTGCCTGATCTCAGAAGTTTCAAAAGCGTGTTTTGTTTGTCTCAGGGTTTGTTTTACAGGGTGGTGGGTGGTGAAGTAAGTCCCTTCAGGCTGGTGAGATTAAGTGCTGAAGAGCTGCTTTCCAAAGAGATATCTGAGTGGAAGAAGCCAGAAGCTCAACAGGTACAATTTATTTCTTTGGAGGTAAAGATGAAATCATATAAATAAAAATATCAAATCACTTAACTCCAAATATTTTTTCTCCCATAGGCCCAGTCTTCAAGTTCCAGAGTTCATTCAGGGCATCACAAAATGGGCAACAGGCATGACTCAGGCTCACACAGCATGGACATGGAGGATGCTCCACCAGCATCTGATGCAGATGTATGTATTTCTACCTCCATCCCTTCTACTTGCATGGCTTCTGCTGCTGTAAAGGGTGGCCTACTGTCTTTCAACTTTCAGACTGTTCCTTTCTCCCTTTGATAAAGTCAAAATAATATCTGCCAAAGTGAAGATATTTTGAGCTAGTGTCCTTGTCAGCTATTCCTCTTAAAGGAATCATCTGTATTTAACTCTTCTGTTTTCACCTTGTAGAAAAGAAGTATTATAGTACAAAAAACCCCATAATGTGTCAGTATGAATGATTATCTGCGTAAGTTGGCCTTAGTTTTAATGATAATGCCCTTCTGTGTCTCAGGACCAAGATGAGTCTGGCTCCACTCCCTCTGCTGGGACTCGGCCCACTGTGGTGGAAGAGAACAGTAACAGCAGCATGCCAGACATTTTCAGCAGCATGCTGAAAGACACCACATCTGAACACAGAACCCATCTGTTTGACCTCAACTGTAAAATATGCACAGGTGATTGCAAGGCTTGCATTTATTGTTGAGGTTATTGTTAAAAGAGTGGCTTAAAAATTGTATCTATAATAAATTGTTCACTTGGTGTTTTAAACCTATGTAGGTCAGAGGACAGAAGATGAACCTCCTTCAAAAAAGGCTAAAGTGGTAAAGAAACCTGAACCTAAGTCGTTAGCTGCCAGCCAATCACAGGTCCCCACAGCTTACCAGCATCAAGATCCCTCGACCCATCCACCTGCCTTCCCTCCGTCTTACCAGTCCAACTTGGAGCCGTCTGTACCAGATCCGCAGTCACAGCTTCACAAAGAGGATCTCCCAGCCCAGGCTCCCGTCCCTGTTGCCCCCACTGTGTCTTCCATCACCAACGCACGCAGAGATCCCCGCATGGCCCGACACAGCTCCGGCGTTACCGTAACCTACACGGCTCCTGAAAAAACAGTCATCAACACACCAGAGCCCCTCCCAGCTCCCGTCAGCACCTCAGTGGAGGTTGTACCCAAGGCTCCATTGCCGATGCCCCCAGCTCCACCACCCTCAACTGCTGTAACGAAACCTACGAAAACAAGGTGCCCATCATGTGTTTGACATTTAGCTCTGTGTTGTATTTTGCCGTATTAGAGCAGGTTTTTTAATAACGTTGCATTTCCTTACAGTATAACTGAACCCCCTCCTGAGGGAGAGACGGCCATCTTCCTCCATGGTCAAGAGAAGATTTGGAAAGGCTTTATCAACATGCAGTCTGTAGCCAAGTTTGTGACCAAGGCTTTTCTGGTTTCAGGATCCTTCGAACATCTGAAGGAGGTCCATCATTTTTCCTTTTTCAATAAGATCATACTTGCTTTAAAAATTAAAGTGTAATTCCGAAATTAGGGGATTCATTCTAAGAAAGACTAATACATTACTTTGTCATTATTGTGCAGGATTTACCAGACACCATTCATGTTGGTGGCCGCATATCTCCAAACACAGTGTGGGACTATGTAGGGAAACTGAAAACCTCCCTTTCCAAGGTTTATCCCCATTTAATTTACACTAGATACTCAATATTCAAAGTTGTTGAATCACCAAAATACAGCATTTTTCTCTCCTTGTCTTTGTGTATGCAGGAACTATGTTTGATCCGTTTCCACCCAGCCACAGAGGAGGAGGAGGTGGCATATGTCTCTCTCTTTTCTTACTTCAGCAGCAGGAAACGATTTGGTGTCGTAGCAAACAACAACCGCCGCATCAAAGACCTTTATCTCATCCCACTTGGTTCAAAGGACCCATTACCCTCCAAACTCTTACCGTTTGATGGGCCAGGTAAGCATTCACAGGGATACAATAATACAGACATTAGTGATTGTGAATTACTTTATTAACTCAAAGATGCTATATATTCTTGATTGTGTTGTTTTTGGTCTTTGTTGTCTGGTAAGTATATACCTTACATATGCACACACGTCTGAATGAGAGTGTGTCATACTCGTGTCCTACTGTAGAGGGCACTCACATTCTTATTGTGTCTCCTCCGTGCATATGACAGCATCTGTATTTTCTGCCATGACTTTGACTCTGTATCACATTTCTAATAAAGATTTTGCATCGCAGGTTGGTGCCATTTAAGCCCAGTGTCAGCCTGTTGTTTTTTTAACTCACATTGATCACACATTGATCTACTCAATGTCCATCAGTTCATCTGTTCAGTGAGAGTGTTGATACATTTTTGGAGAATTTACCAGCCAATCCATGTTTAAATGATGGAAAAACTATAAAATCTGTTTGGAAGTCAGTTGTTGATTATCAGAATGACTCCAGGAAGTTATATAGCTGATAGAAAGTACCAGACATGAGTTTTTTTGGTCTGTATTTATGAAATCAAATCAGACATAATGGACTTTGTGTCTCCATTACTACATAGGTTATGGTACTGTTTTCTGTGAGAGTATGTAATCTTGTCATAGGATAACCTGGAACACTGTTGTAGTTAAACATCCATTATACTGTATATGCTGTCAAGTAAGATCGGTCAATATTGGAGTGATTGATGATGTTTATCTTTAAATTTTATTGTAAACTTTTTACTCTGCCAAGGAGGTAAACTTTGCTGCCATTCATAAGATTGTAATCATTTCAACAGATTAATTATTACAGCTATGAACCGTTTTTGTTCATACTTTCAGAGGATGCTGGTCAAAAGGAAGTGTTTAGATTTTTAGTGATACAGATCCAGGAATCCTCAAAGGATTTTTTAACATTGCAGGATAGGGCAAATAGTGTATGAAATGCCTTGGCTAAGATTTGTACTCTCAGGGCATCTCTAGTCACAATTAAAATTGCTAACAAAATGTAAGGAATTCCCAAAATTTAGAAATATTTGGTGTGTATGTTGGAATACATTTTTTTCATTTTTCATGAAAAAAACAAGTGGCCTATTGAATAAATTCGGAAAAAAAATTTACAGATTGCCTTTTCTTTCTTTTGGAACTAGTTAATTGGCCATCTGTGTGTAAAGATCCTAAGAATAACAAATCACTTTATAAAAGACTCCTATATCACTGTTTTTTAAATTAGAAATAGTTGTTGAAAGCAGTCATTCTATTTTCATGTATGAAATTCAGTGTATGTTGTAAAAATGTTTCTATTTTCCAAGAAATTGCTTCTAAGTATCTTGGTTTTGTCCATCTTGCAGGGCTTGAACCGGCTCGTCCAAACCTCCTCTTGGGCTTGCTGATCTGCCAAAAGGATAGAAAGCGAGCTGGTGCCCCTGTAGAAATTGAAGAAAAACGCTCCAAGATCCAAACCAAAGATACAGAGGAGACTGATTTGAAGCCAACTCTTGCACTCAGAGCAGACAGAAGCTCACGGCAGAGCCTTGAAATCCCCTTCAGCACTACTCCCCCAGGGTCACCTCCAGCCAGCTCATCAGAGACCTCAAACAGTTCTGTGACTGCCTCTTCCGTCCTGTCCCTCCTTTCCTCAGTCAAAACTTCAGCCACAGCCGCTTCTACAGGCAAAGAATCCCCATCCAACACTTCCTCAGCAGCAACTGCCACTCCTCTACAGACCATCCTCAACACTCTTTTTCCAAAAAAGAAGCACGACTCTGCTTCCAACTCCCCCTCTGATAATGGAGGGGAACTCACTGTTCCACACACTACACTGCTGGACCCCATTGTGCAGCAGTATGCACAGAGTTCTAAAGAAGAGCAGGTTGAAGAGGATGAAGATGACCGTCCTTATGATCCAGAGGAAGAGTATGACCCTAGCAAGGGCTACAATGTGCCTAAAAAGCCTGTAGTGTTGGAAATCAAACCTGAACCACTAAAGCAGCAAGATGAAGATGAAAATGTTGGTGATGATGTGGCGTATGACCCAGAAGATGACTCCATATTTGAGGATGTCAAACCTGTGGTTTCAGCCCAGGCTACAACTGAATCTGCATCTGATCCACAGAAGATCTTGGATAGTCTTAAACAGATTGGGGATCAGGCACTACAGAAAAAAGAACAGCAAACATCAGGAACACTCGGTGCCTCATTGACACTCCCAACCACACTCTTGGCTCAACCAACCAAATCCCTTTTAGCCAACACGCAGCTGCTGCAGCTCGGCAAAAAGGTTGAGGAACTTGTCAAGTCGTCATCTGTAGCTCCTTTAATCAACCAGAGGAGAGACCCTAGACAGAGCAGGGATCCTCGGCAAGCCATTAATGACAGGAGACCAAGTGATGAGGCTGATGAGAAGGAGGAGACACCTCCTCCAACAGAGGATTCTACGCCTGCTGACCAACCTGCTGCTCAAGAGCCTCTGCTGCCTAAAACAGAAGAACCCCCATGCTCCTCAGAAGTCCCAAAGGCAGCATCACCTAAAGAGGAGGTGGAAGATGAGATGCTACCGTTTGAGTCAAGCAAGACAGAGGTGTTGATTCCCTTATTAGGAGAGGAGGTGGAGCCTGATATGGAGACCAGCTACATGGATCATAAAGAAGTGAAGAAAGAGGAGGAAAAACCACCAGAGTCAGAAAAAGAAATGGACAAGTACAGTATTTGGCCAAATGCTGCCAGTATTTTGAAAGCTGGAGAGAACTTGGAGTATGATGAGGACAGCCAAGACACACCACCCTCAAGTTATTATAATGAGCCCCCAAACACCTCCACAGTAACCTCCACCATCCCAGTACTTGCCCAGAACTCAGCAGGAGCTGACACTCAGTCCCACCACATGCCACATCACATGCCATCATCAGGCTTTGACAATGAGTACAGACCTCCAGCTGATGTCCCACCACCATCAAATTTCCCCCCGCCCCACATCATGCAGGGTCAGAACCTGATAATGAGGCCTCCACCTATGGCAATGCCCCCACCGATGCAGGGCATCCCTACAATGCCTGGTCCCCCTCCAATGCAGGGACCACCTCCAATGCAGGGACCCCCTCCACCCATCCATGTGCCCCCTCTTGGGCATGGTCCTCCCCCCATGCAAGGTGGCAGCAACCAGCAGTTCGGCCTACCTCCAGTTTCATATCCTCCTTATCAGAATCAGTGGCCAGGCACCCAACAACAACCACCTCCCCAACAGCAGCAACTTCCTCCTGGACCAGTTCCTCAAAATATAATGCAACCAAGGGGACCACCACCACCATTCCCTCCAGTGGCTCAGAGACCCCCAGGTCCTCAAATGTTTGATCCCAATATACGTCCTCAACACATGGTACAGCAAGGCCCCTCACCTGGCCTTCCCCCACCTCCTCCTATTGGTCAGACCAACATACCCCCTCCAAGGTTCTCTGGTCCTCCGCCACCATTTAATTTCCCAGGGAACAGAGGACCTCTTCCAGCTTTCTCAGGGCCACCTCCTGGTCACTTTGATAGTAGACTCACTCCTCCATCCCATTTCTCAGGGCCAAGGGGTCCTCCACCAACTCAGTATGGTGACTGTGGGGGTCAGCCCCCAATTACAGACCCACCACGAGGTCCTGCAGATCAGTTTAACCAGGACAATTCTAACTCTTTTACCCAACCTGTGGATCAGAAACCAACTCCTCCTCATTTGTTCAAAGATAATCAGGGTCCCTCACCAGGTCCAGCATACCGGGGGCCTCCCCCCACCCAGTACGACGACAGAAGAGGCCTTCCCCCCAGTGGCGAACTGAGCAGACAGCGATTCAGTCCACTCAACCAGTATGCAGGCTCCAGATCCCACTCCCCCCCTCCGCATCGAGGATCCTTCGATGAGCCAAGAGGTCCTCCCACTCATGAGGGTAGGCCCCATCCTTCACAACAGTTTGGGGGATCAGAGCGGTACCGCTTTGACAGGCATTCTGACGAACCAAGAACTGGCCGCCATGGCGGTCCGCTTCTTCCAACTCCTCTAGAAGGTTCCATAGGTTCTTCGAGCCGCATGGGCGCCCACAGTCCAGACCTGCACAGGGATGACCGCCGGCACCGCCACTCCCCTGAAATAAGGAGGAGGAGCAGCACCAACCGAGAGGAAGTGGAACCTCGCAGCAGTGAACGTTTCAGCCGCTTTGAAGGGGGTCATAGAGAACTACCCCCCGTTCCTTCACAACCTACTGAGGAGAGGCTGAGAGAACAGCCAGAGGACAGGCGGCGGGACAGAGAACGAGATGTCCCTCACCCTGGTAGGCCATCGTGGGATAGAGGCCAGAACAAGAGGTGGAGCAGAGAGCGAGAATGGGACAGAGCTAAAGAAAGGGACCGCGAACAGGAGCGCAGCAGAGAAAGAGATCGCAGCAGAGGGAGGGAAGGTGAGAGGCACAGGGAAGCAGAAGGGGAGCGACCAAGGGATCAAGACCCTGACAAGAGGAGAGAACGGGAGAGAGGGGATAGGGAGAGGGACAGGGAGAGAGTCAGGGATACGGACAGAAGGGACCACGACCGCGATAGGGCAAGAAACCACGACAGAGAGCGGGACCGGGAGCGGGACAGAGAACGGGACCGGGATAGAGAGCGTGACAGGAGACGGGACAGATCCAGGAGCAGAGAGCGAGACAGGGATAGGGATCGTGGGAAAGAAAGGGGGAGAGGGGACAGAGACAGGGAGAGGGAAAGAGACAGAGACAGAGACAGGGAGCGTCGGGACCGGAGCAGGAGCCGAGAAAAGAGGGAGGAAAAAAAGGACAGCAAACATGACGCACCTAAGGAGAGAGTCAAAGCAGCAGAGAATGACAAAAACCAGACCTAGTCTCTGTTTTATGGAAACTACGTAACGGTTTGAAAGACACTTTAAACTCGATTATATACATGAAGATGGACAGTGTTTGTCAAAGTTCTACATTTGTGTTACTACTATCAAAAAATGACATTTGCATTGTTGTCACTGAAATGTTTCAGCGTTCCTTTTTACCACATTAAAAAAGAGCAAGAGGCAGAGGTGTATTTAGGAAGATACTGAGTCATGTAACCTACATTTCTTCTGTCAGATCTTTTTTAAGAATACAATAATGTAACTGGTTAACACTTTTTTTCAGTATGTAAATATGAATGTACTTGTGTAAATACTGATGTTTTTAATCATACTTTTCTAAGTAGAGTTATCATAAGCCATATATGGATAATGTGAACATAAACACTGTTCTCAGACTCAAGTGTGTTTAAATCAGTTCAGCAGGTTTTAACTCAAATGCCTATCCACAGTATACATCCCATGTATGGTTGTGAACGAAATGTCCTGATTTTGTTTCAGCTCAACTAATTAAACTAGTTTGATGATCTGTGGGTATTGTTGTTGCTTTAAAAAATATTAAAAAGTCCCTTATGTTGCTCCTTTTTCGCAGGTCAACATAGATCCTTGATGCCTTCATGAAATGTTAGCAACATGTTTTGGTGCAACAAGCCTATGAATAAAGCACAGCTACTTTCTTTCCACACTTAAATAGCCCCTCTGATCAGAAAGGCTGGTTTTCAGGGCGGTCTCCTTCATACGCTAATGAGCAAGAGCAAAGCGGCGTATGTATGAGAATTTACAATAGAGCTGTGTTACTCAAGTGAAGCGGGTGCTCCAGCCACGCCCCGCTTACAGTCCTGAACACATGAACTAGAAATTCATGCCATTTCACAGATAATGGCGACCTTGTTTCCTCCAAACATCGCAGGCTAATGCACAACATGCTAACCTCAGCATAGTCACCGCAGTGGGACTGACTTAGGTAGACCATTCAGGTTAGTTTTGCAAATCAAAAAACTATACTGTTGTGTAACAGTATATCCAGACTCAACACGGTACTGTAGGGCACATGCACTACCTGGGTGGGTCTGATTTGGCCCCAGGGTTTCCAGTTGATGATCACTGCCCAAAAGAGTCATACTTGAGAGGAGCTTACATTTTTGACGGATTTCTGTTTAACAGAGTCTTTTGGGTTATTTTAAGTACTTCTCCAGAGACCACACACAAAAATATCAGTAGCAGCTAGCTTGTGCTTCTGTCTCTCTGTCCTGTTCTTGCAAACACAACACAAACATTATTTTAGCACATTAAGAACAAATTGGAATATACCTGCATGGAAATTTGACTTTGGAAGTAATGTTGGTACATGAAGGCTACAGCTTCATCAGGAGTTTAATTATTGGCAGCATAGACTCTGGAAATGGATTTTGGCCTCACAGCAAAACTATAATATTTAACCTAATCACCAGTGTTACACTTTCAAGTCCTTAAACACTTATTTTTAAGAACAATCAATTATTTGCCATTGTAAATCATCTTTAAGGAGGTGTGGACCACTTAGATGCCAAAGCCCATTTTCACAAACATCCCCACATAAGCCCCTTTAATTTCTGAGATTAAAAGACTCCGAGTTAGGAGTTTTAGCTTTAAACTGAGTTAAGATGATTCCAACTCAACTGTGCAGGGACAGGGGCTGACATTGCTGAGTTTGAAACAAATCAAAGGATTTGATTGGTTGATCCAAAACTATTTTCTGTAGGCTACTTGTTCATCCTGGTAACCATGTTTAGCTAGACTTAGTGATAAAAGAAAGACCAACTTTATTCCTTATCTCTGCTGATGTTTCTGAAACCCTAAAATTTTAATAAAAAAATGCAAAATTCCTCTTTTCACATTTGAAGAAACCATCGTCAGTGCTGGGAGGTGAAGAACAGGGACCTCACTGTGCGCATCTCACTCAAAAAAAATACTGGACAAATGAAAGTGAAATACTGAGTGTTATAACACATTTAAAGGACAACAGGAATGAAATGAGTTAACTAAATAACTCAGCTGAAGTTGGGACATTGACTAAAATTTAAGTTAAAACAATATGATTTGCAAACCCTTTTCCACCTATATTCATTTGAAAACAATACAAAGAGAAGATCAGAGTCTATGATATCAAAAGTTTCAGAGAATCAACAATTTAATATTTAAGGCACGAGTTGGAAGCAGCAATACAGAAAATATGTGACTCAAAAACATGTTTTACATATTAGTTTACTAAGTCTTTAAATATTCATAAAAACAAATCAAGACATTCATTCACTCGTTAAAGGTTTGCATATTCCTTCATATTGAAGTGTTGCATGTATGTATAGTGTAAAGCAGTGAGGCTGGATTAAAAAGAAGCACATTCTCTTAAATACATTACAGTGTGTTAACAGATCAGCCTTTGTCTGAGCAGCTGAAGAAATTCATTAAAGAAGCTGGTTATTGACGGAGAGCATTTGTTCTTCCTTAAAACATACATACTCTTGACTGTCCTCACTTACATCCTCATGTAACAAAGTTTTTAATTTCCAGTTAAATGTTATGTTGTTGGTTGTTAAAATCTGGATGTTCATTTCATTTTTCAGTTCAGTATAGCACCTTAAACATTCGCTCTTTTATTTTGAAATATTTTTTTTAACTTGAGATGATTGAGTTTAAAATATTACATTTCAGTTCAGTAAAGCACTTTTATTTGGAATGTTTTATTTTGCTTAGTGTTTTAGTTTGGAATTTTTCAATTTTATTCAGTGAAGCACTTTAAATGCTCTGTTTTTCTTTTAATATATAATTTTGCTTTGAATAAAGACAAGTATTTCTTTACATCTTATTGTTTAAAAATCATTTACATTATATTAAAGTTATGGAGAGTGATAAATCGTGACCTTATGGCATTAAAGGTGACACAATGAAAAATTTGGGTGCCCCTAATTTTTGTGCAACAGTGCACCATAAAAAAATTGTTAGGTGCACTGTTGCAACCAATGCAGAAGTTAGTCTGAAGCCCTGGCTAAGTAGGCACTGTAGTTAAAACAGACATCATTCTCAAAGTCAAAGCCCTATATCAACACCCAGAAACACAGCCGGCTTCTCTCAGTTCATCTGAGATGAGAGAGTAACCTGAGTAAACTGAAATAGCTCCTTACTTCCAAATCCTGATTTTAATTTCTTAAAAGTCCTTCATGCTACTCTAAGCTATTTTCCACTGCAGTGAAAACCAGTGAAGTTGGCACACACATTTTCAATGGGGGACAGGTCTGGACTACAGGCAGGTCAGTCTAGTACCCGCACTCTTTTACTACGAAGCCACGCTGTTGTAACACGTGCAGAATGTGGCTTGGCATTGTCTTGCTGAAATGAGCAGGGGCGTCCATGAAAAAGACGTTGCTTGGATGGCAACATATGTTGCTCCAAAACCTGTATGTACCTTTCAGCATTAATGGTGCCTTCACAGATGTGTAAGTTACCCATGCCTTGGGCACTAACACACCCCCATACCATCACAGATGCTGGCTTTTGAACTTTGTGTCTATAACTGTCCGGATGGTTCTTTTCGTCTTTGGTACGGAGGACACGACGACCACAGTTTCCAAAAACAATTGGAAATGTGGACTCGTCAGACCACAGAACACTTTTCCACTTGGCATCAGTCCGTTTTAGATGAGCTCGGGCCCAGCGAAGCCGGCGGCGTTTCTGGGTGTTGTTGGCTTTGGCTTTGCATAGTAGAGTTTTAACTTGCACTTACAGATGTAGCGACGAACTGTAGTTACTGACAGTGGTTTTCTGAAGTGTTCCTGAGCCCATGTGGTGATATCCTTCACACAGTGATGCCGGTTTTTGATGCAGTACCGCCTGAGGGATCGAAGGTCACTGCTAGTCAGTGCTGGTTTTGGGCCTTGCCGCTTACGTGCAGTAATTTCTCCAGGGAAGCTGCTTTTATACCCAATCGTGGCACCCACCTGTTCCCAATTAGCCTGTTCACCTGTGGGATGTTCCAAATAAGTGTTTGATGAGCATTCCTCAACTTTCTCAGTCTTTTTTGCCACTTGTGCCAGCTTTTTTGAAACATGTTGCAGGCATCAAATTCCAAATGAGCTGATGTTTGCAAAAAATAACAAAGTTTACCAGTTCGAACGTTAAGTATCTTGTCTTTGCTGTGTATTCAATTGAATATAAGTTGAAAGGGATTTGGAAATCATTGTATTCTGTTTTTATTTACAATTTACACAACGTGCCAACTTCACTGGTTTTGGGTATTGTAGTTTGTTCCATACCCTCTGTACTCTGGAAGGCTTTGCAAATCAGAACCTTACCAACAAAAAAAATAAAACAATGAAACACAATATTCCACCTTAAATATGAGGTCTTGTGCTTCAGGTGGTGCTTAAACAAATTATAGAATCAAAGTGATGTGATGATGACTTACTGAAATGAGAGACAGAGACAGGATGGATTTCTCCAGGTTATACTATCACTTTATTGGAAGTGAATCCACAAGTAAGGCATCATTTAATATGTAAGGCACGTGTTGGAAGCAGCAATACAGAAAATGTGTGACTCCAAAACATTTTCTACATATTAGTTTAATACAGTGTACCAAGTTTAAATTTTCATAAAAACAAACCTAGACATTAATTCAGTCCTTAAGGTTTGCATATTCCTTCACATTGAAGCGTTGCATGTAGTCAAAACAATTTAACAAGTGTAAAGCAGTGAGGCTGGATTAAAAAGAAACACATTCTCTTAAATACATTACAGTGTGTTAACAGATCAGCCTTTGTCTGAGCAGCTGAAGAAATTCATTAAAGAAGCTGGTTATTGACGGAGAGCATTTGTTCTTCCTGAAAACATACATACTCTTGACTCTCCTCACTTACATCCTCATGTAGCTAAGAATTTCATTTGCATATATTTCGTCTGAGCTCTTTATTTGGGGCTCATGTCGATCTTTGATAAGACTAAAATATCTTAGATTTCCTGCTGGAAGCTTAAGACCAAACAGTCTTAACCCTTTAAGGCCCAAGACCATAGATTGTAACCAGAAAATTTAAATTTTTTGGAGCTGAAATGTTTGTTTCACTTTCTGCTAAAATCCTAAATGTATAAAATCCATAAAATTCAACATATTGATTTTTCGTATCTCATTTGATACATTAGGTGTTTTTGGCGATTGATAATCCATTTGACGACATTTTTATCATTTATCTGATTGTACTCAAATGTTTTTTTGTAATTTGTTGATCAGATTGAGTAGATAGAGGTATTATAAAAGTATGTATCAAATATGATACAATTGGCTTTATAGGGTTAAGAAGACCCTCATTTTTCCTTGGAGCTCCGTAGCTTAATATCATCGTATTGAAGGACTAACCAGCCCCATTTATTTGTTGTTGTTTAACAATTCTCACTGTGACAAAAAGGCATTTGAGGTCATAAAGAAAATAAAGCTTTCATTTGTCAGTTGTGTTTGTTTCCTTTTTTTCTGCTACTTATCTCCATCTGGTTTTATTTTGTAGATGGATACACATTGAAAAATGACATTAAAAAGAATCTTGAATCTTATAAAATGGTATTCTTTTTCTCAGCTGAAGTGCTGAAAAGTCTTACAATGTCTAGGATTCAACTCAGCCCTGCTTGTTGCTGAAGCAGACTCTTTGGTGTTACTTCCTTTAACTGAAAGTGAAAGCATTTGTGTTTATCTGCTCTGTGCTTGATTACCATCAGGAATCCGAAACAGCAGGAACTAGATAGGCATTTAGCACTTCCTTTGTCCCAAATTCTATGGGAATCCTGAATGGTTTTTTTTATATATATATATGCTGAAATATGGTCTGTGGCAAACACTTTTTTTCTACAGTATAAAATGTAACTGGAATGGTCCAGCTCACTGTCTTACAAAAATGGCTGATCATTTTTGGTTGTCTTTAAAAAGAGTTGCCGCAGCCATGAGCACCAACTTGCTTCAGGCACACTAAGTAGAAAATATTTCAAACAGAATTAAAACTATGTTTCACAGAGCTTATTGTCAGCATTAATACAAAGACACACTCAAAAACCCGCAGCCTTTTTGCCAATGCACAAAGCAAGCTACTACCTTCTGACCTGGCCAATAAAAATGTATCATCTCTGCTCCACTCTGTACTTTTCTTGAGTCAGTACATTTCTCTGTCCTGTGTATTTTTGCATGCACTACACACAGCATGTCTTAAATCCATACCACACACTAATACTTGGCAGTTTCAGTTTTTTTTACATTAATTATTTTATTTAAAGGTCCCATCCTTCATAATTTTCTTTGCTCTTAATGTTGTTGAAGGGGCTTTAGGAACATGACACCTTTTACCTAACTCTCAGTTCACAGAGAAATGTGTTATGCCTTTTTAGTAAAGCCCCTTAAAATGCAGTTTTTTACTTCCTGGGGTTTATTATGTCATAGCTATACAGCCTCCACCTGAAAGTGTGTTACAGCTCATCACAGTCAGACGCCATGACTGTCTTTAAAATCCCCTTGTATCAGATGCCTTATGGGCAGCCAATCAGTGCAGAGAGCTTGTTATCGTAGCTTTCTGTAGCCTTCCTGGCCAGAAAGAGGGGAAATGCACAACGCTGGTTACCATAAGGGCCACAATAATGTTATTTTCAGTTTCAGAGGGCCACATTTTTACAAATGAAGGAACAAAACCAAAAGGCAATCAAAGAAAACTGCAACTCAACAAGACAATCAATATTTACTTTTTATATGAATGAATATTTTCGTCAGGGACTTTCTGTGTGGAGTTTGCATGTTCATCTTGTGCATGTGTGGGTTCTCTCCTGGCTCTCTAGCTTTCTCTTTCTTTCTCCCATAGACCAAAAAACATGCTCACTTGGTCAAATGGTGACTCCACATTAGCCCAAGGCATGCATGTGTGTAAATGATTGTCTGTCTCCCCATGTGGCCTTGTGATTGGCTGGTGACTTGTTCAGGATGTACCCTGCCTCACACCCAATATCAGCTGGGATGGGCTCCAGCCACCACATTTCCGAAAGGCAGAAGGGGATTAGATAATGGATGGGTAGAAAACAGTAAAGAAAGACTTAATGAGTCAAACATGAAATAGTAAGCCATTTTTAGTGGAGCTTTAAGCAGAATTTCAGGAGTGGACCACACCTCAACCACGCCTCTTCCTGTGTTCCTAGAAATTCTAACCAACCATCCCCTCTTGTTTCGCACACTCGACGCACACCTCCCTCCCTCCCCTTATTTAAAACTTCTTTCTTCCTTCCTTCCTCAGGGCCTTAAAGAGGGGGTTCCTCGTGCCCGGGAGCTACGGCGAATTCCCCATGAAGTTTCCCCAAACCGTTATCCACTTCACCTACCTACTATGTTGTTTGTTATCCACTGTACGCAATAAATAATTGTCAAATTCATCCTGTTGATGGTGTGGTCCTTAATCGTGAAAATGAATTTAAACAGTAAATTAAAAAAATTAACCTAGCCAAGGCAGTTATAATAATCATAGCTAATGATAGCAAGAAGACCTTTGCAGAAACTTTCAGAGAATATTATTAAGACTAATTTCATTTAAAGAATAAAATAAAATGTTTAGGACTACAACAGAGACATTTTCAATTTAAAATTTTGTCATGCATTTTGCCTGTGAAAATGGTGCTGTGTGAGAATAGACTTAATAGACACCCAAGACATGATGAAAAGGTTCAAATATACCAGGACATGGGACCTTTACAGGAAAAAGGGTTATGCTAAAAACAGAAATTTGTTTAGCATATTAAATATCACAATAAAAATGAGTATAAATTCTAAATAAATGAAAATCTATTTTAATGTGTACGAAATTTAAGTCCATACGATGGACAAGGGGAATAAATTATTGTTTCATGTTTTAATTCCTATTTCTGATTATTCCTATTATGTAAAGAATTAGTGTGGAGTTTGGATTTATGGTACTTAGACACATCCTTTTTCGTGACTTTTTTTCTTCATCTTCCTTACTTTTGCCTCTGACCACTTCTGCTGAATTTTCTTTGGACACCAGACAAACTCCTCATTACAGGGATAATTCATGTAGGCAAACTTGATGAGACCCCTGCGTTCTTTCTTGTTGCGGACAGCAAACAGAAAGTAGTTCAGCACACTGTCCCGGACTTCAGGGAGTTCTTCGTTGATGAGGGTCTCCTTCAGGAAGAAGCGGACCAGAGGGGCTTGGTATTTGGGATATCCAAGGATACCAAGGCACTTCAGGATACGAGTGATTCGCAGATTGTTATGGGTGTTCCTGTCAAGTAAAGGGTCAACATTACACAAAAACTGAAAAACAAAAATCAGATAATAGTGGCTTTGGATCCTTTCAGGGCACATAGATTTACTGGCAATTTTTTTATGTACATCTGTTCATGCAAATAGCTCATCAGCCAATCCCTGCAGCAGCTCAGTGCATTAAAACATGCAGACATAGTCAAGACCACCTACTTAATTTGAAACTGAGCATCAGAATGGAATTAACAGGGATTTAAGTGACCTTGAACATGGCATGGATGTCAGTGTCTGATTATTTCAAAAACAGCTGGTCTTCAGGATTTTCATGCACATCCATCTCTAGAGTTTACAGAATTGGTCCAGAAAAGAGAAATATCCAGTAAGGAGCAGTTTTTTGATGCCAGAGGAGAATGGGCAGAGAGGCTCAAGAAAACAGAAAAGTGACAGTAACTCACATAGCTACTTGTTAAAAGGTAAGCAGAAGACCATTTCTCAACCGTGACACATCCACTATTGAGCAGATGGACCAAAGAAGCAGAAGGCCACACAGGTGCCACACCTGTCAACTAAGAACAGGGAACTGTGGATTCAATTCTCATCATGAAAACATTGATCCATCATGCCTTGTATCAATGGTTCAGGCTGGTGGTGTTAATGAAATGGTGTAAAACAACACAGTCTACCTGAGTATTGCTGCTGGCCATGTCCCTTTATGAACGTAGTGTGCAAATTCTCTGCTGGCTACTTCCATCAGGAAGTTTACTCCGTCTTAAACTGGTTTCTTGAGTTCACTGTACTCCAGCCTCCACAGTAACCTTATGTCAGTCCAATGTTTTGTGCATCTTGTTACATGTATGCCACGAAGAGTTAAGGCAGCTCTAGGGGTATAAGGGGGTCAAACTAGGTACAAGCAAGGTATACCTAATGAAGTGCCCATTGAGAGTACTGTTGATAGCTACTTAGCAGGTGTTACCTGTTGAGATTGTTGAATCTCTCCTTCCAGTTTGGAGCTTTCTTCACTTCTCCTGTTGTCTTATTACACAATTTGATACCATAGAAGTCCAGCATAAGCTCGTAGGACTTCAGCAGATTTTCTTTCGCAGTTTCGCTGAGACAAAAATCCTAAGAAAACACAAAACTTTGGTTAGAAAACAAAGAGGCCATAACGTTGCATTCAATGATATGCATCTAGATTCTTACACGAATTTCTTCTTTTGTCAGTGGAGTGGCCTGATAGTTCATCCCTTTCTCGGGCAGTGGGAACAACCTGAGAGAAAAATGGTATTTCATGTTGTTCAGACAGAAATCCATGGTGCCACTTATAACTTTAATTGTCTTTCTGCCATCAAATACATTGTTTTTCAAGCATTAGAAGGAAAATCAACGCAACAAAAATGAATTTCCCCATCCAGAATGAAGATGTTTGTTTTAAGTTAATCCCAAAAGGAGACAACAATGGTTTGAAAAACAAAACAAAAATCAATTTCTCACTGATGTAAGTAGAGGAGAAATATGTAAACAAAATATTTGGAGTTATTAATCTTCTATATGCTGCATAAGGAATGAAGGACAGCTAATAACATTCTACTCACATGTTAAAAAACTAATAAAACAGTTTTTCTGTACTTATACATATGAGTGATTGCTGCAGAGTATGTGACGCTGCTACATAATCCATCCATCTATTATCAACACTGTTTTTTCCTTTGGAGTCGCAGGGGGCTGGAGCCTATCCCAGCTGACAGTGGGTGAGAGGCCGGGTACATGCTGAACTGTTCACCAGCCGATAGCAAGGCCACATAGAGAGACAGACACCCACTCACACTCATACTTAAGGGTAATTTTGAGTCACCAGTCATCCTAATGAACACTTTCTGAACTTTGGAAGGAAGCCATGATCCACGCATGCACGAGGAGAACATGCAAAATCCACACAGAAAAGCCCTGACCATCACAGGGATTGACCATCAACCTTCTTGCTGTGAGGCATGCATGCTACTGCTGTGCCACCGTGTCACCCATTACTGGGCGATTCCACCAAAAGAGTGAAATTTATGTCCCCAGCATATTATTGTATATTAAATGTATAAACAGAAGTAATAATATATTACAAATTATATTTTATTATGATACCAAACACCATACACATTAATCTTTGTAGAAATTACATATATATATATATCTTTTAATACTTTAAAATGGTATCCAAAACACTTATACATAGCATTTCTTGCCTGTCCCCACAGCCAAACACTACACTTTACTACAATGCATCATAAACAAAATCCTTCAAAAGCAAATTTTCTTTTGCATTTAAGTGTGACTCCATATTCTATATACACTTTTAAAACAAAGGTTTTACAAAAAAGTCATTATACTTTGGTTAAAATTCATATTTTAGAGCTGTCCCCAGGTTTTCACTCATTGCTGTTACCCAAACACATTCCCCCTTAAAATTCTGGAACATTCCACCAGTGATATGTTCTGCAGGAGGTGACATCATTTAGGTCTTCTGCAAGTCATGGGAAGACCAAAAGTAAGTTATCTCTTTTATTTTCCTTAAATTTAATGATATATTAGCTGTTTTAGAGATGGTCAATCTAAAAACAGTCCTGTTACCTAAGTTATCTCTAAGGAAACATTCGCGGATATCAAAAGTAAAATATTCAGTGAAATCTTAAGAATTTGCTCCATGTGCTCAAACTACTAGCATAGATGCTAAGTGGCTAGATCTCACACAATTGCTAATTTTATGCTAAAAACTCATTGCTGTTACCCTCATTGCTGTTACTCAAAAAAAGAGTAACAGCAAAAAAAAGTCATTTTTTGTCATAAATATTAGTATTTTCATCATGTAACCAACCGTTTCTTCTAAATTAACTCTTTTTCTAAGGGAAAATGTTGTATGTGGTTGATATTCTTTTAAACATGTTTTTAAAATGAAACGGTTTTAAAAATTTGAGTTTTGGTAACAGCAGAGAAATAATTGCAATGACAATAAACTGTCAAAAGTTGCAATAAATCAAATAAAGTAGCCTGAGATTGACCAGTACTCATTTTGAATGAGTAAACATGTATATTACTAAATTCTATCTTGAAATGGGATGAAAAATGAAGTTTATTTTTGAAGAGTTACAACAAGCAAATTGCACTCTTTTGGTGGAATGACCCTACTACATCATTTGGCATCTAAATATTGAGGAAAACAAAACACAATCTAAGCTAATTTAGTAAGCTACATTTTTTTTTAACTTTGATATCAATGCAGGGTTTAGTCCACAATCTGACTCATATTTCTGTAAGTGATTACAATCGATTTAAGTTTTTAAGTTTTACACCAAAGCCTGTATATGGAAGTAAAAAAGAAGGTGGCAGATACTTGGAGTCTCATGTTATGGCTGTATGAGGCTTTGGTGGCTGGTAAAGGCCGTTTTGGAGGAGATGTCACAATAATGTACCAGCAGCAGTGCATGCACAATAGAAGCCAAACAATGGTGTAAGTATATGGAGATGCAAATGAGGATGCAGTTTGCACTCCGGTTGATGAGTGAAAAAAACATCTAATTGTGCCGCAGGATATCAGCGAAGGAAAGTGAATAAACATTGCTTAAGTTCACCACCATATAAGACACTCCTTCTTATGCAAGAAACAGATGTTTATGGTTGGAAAGGTAGCAGCAGATTCATTTCTAACAGCAATACGAGTGGTTACAAAGTTTATCAAATGACGTTTCAACTAAGCATAAATACTCAACCCACTGTAACATCATCAGTATGTTGTTGTCTGGGATGTTTATGAGATGGATTTGGATGGATTTAGTTCAACCCCAGTTGTCTCAAATAAAACATTTGATTTAAACATATGTTATTTAAGAGCAGTAGCTTACCACTGGATATATGAGTGCACAAGCTCCAGCATGCCGTAATCCCCAGCCCATTCCTTGTGAAATTGGCTGATGTAGACACCTGATGACAGAAGTAAGTGAGCAAAAAAGAACAAAATAATGTAAAAAGTACTAATGATAAAATAAAACACATTTCCAATCATGATTCTTTGTGTGGGGATCAGTATCATTCAAGCAGAGTCAAACTCTTGGGTGGAAGTTTTTTTTCAGAAACACATTTTTGTTTTTTTGCTAACCTTTGATGTAAAAATTGGAGGCCATTTTAATGGGTTTGTTGAGTCCTAAAGCCAAACCTGTTTTTTTCATGAAGTACTTTATTATGTTGCCACTTTATGTTGTTACTTTTTCTGTCTTTTTGCAAGATATTTCAAAAAATTCATGAATGGATTTTTTAAATCAAATTATTAGAAAATGCTGACCATGGCACAAGAAGTGATAGGATTTAGGTAGTGATATAAATCCAGGTGTGGATCAATGGCGATTGCTCTAAGACTGCAAGGGAAGCTCAGCTTCCCCTAAAATGTCTCCAAAAAAGTGGTGATATGTACTGCTGTGTGTACATTTCATTGACTAATTATGCACTAGAGTACCTTCATCTTTTGTTCAGAATCAGCTGCTTATCACAGGTAACTGGCATGACTTCCTTCTCATTCATCCCCGCAGCGTCTGAGCGCTTTAACACAGTCGGACGCTGAGCGTCTTCTGACTTCGATGGGGAAGCATAGAGTGGGTTGTTCCACTGTGGAAACTGGACGGTCATTGGATAAACGCTGGGCTTTGTCCCGCTCAGCATCTCTGGGGGTCTATGAGGCAGTGGGCTGGCCTGGACGCTCCACTTCTGCATGATGATTGGATGATCTGTCTGAGGCCGAATCCCTTTTTGATTGACAATGAAATGAGCCAATCAGCGATCTTGAAGTATAACCCTCCACCGGAGCATCTTCTAAGTTTTACATTCAGTTGTTCTAGAGAGGAGCTTCTCCTGTTTAAAGCGGCTCAAGTCTTACACTCGCAACACAATGGGCCATGGCCGTTTAAGCATTTTTAAGCTTAAACGGACTTAAGCACCAGACTTAACCGTTTAACCGTTAAGTCTGGCTCTGCTGGCCATTGAGAGAACACTGGTAAAATCCCTGGAAAAGACACCTAGTTGGTACGACAGGGTCACAGATCATTTTCTTGAAAAGGAACGGAGGGTAGAATTTACATTTAAATACATAAACAAATTTATGATGTAGGCCAGAAAAAAATGAACTTCCCCTCCTTGACTGACCAGCGGCTGCCACTGGTGTGGATTATGGATTTTTTCAGGATTTGTTAACATGTAAGATGGGGAGGGTTTTCAAATTTTTAGCAATTACAATATTGTCGGAAATGGCAGAAATTTTCACTCTTGGAGCACTTCTAGTTTCCTATGTAATAAAACTACACATTAGCGTGAGAAGTCAAGCAAATCCACACAGCACTTGGCCTACCATCAGGTGAGCTGGGTATCCTTCCAAGGTAGAACTTCAAATTTGGTTTTGAATCCTAAAAACAAAAATAGATATATCATAAAACAACATTGTGTACCAAGTGGTTACAATGCTCAAAACAGAACCCAAATATTTCAGTAGCATACATAAAAACATATTTAAACATGACAGTGCGATACTAATGTGACAAAATGTACTACAGTCTTCAAGTTGTCGAGATCTCTTTCTGTGAAAATACAGATCAGAATTACACAGGAGGCTTCAAAATCTAAACATCTTATGCTTGGATGCACAGTCCTGTTATGATACTAGTATCTGATGATAATTACTTCAAAAGCTAAACGTCAGCCCCAGCAGATCAATGTCAGTGTCAAACACATGGCACTCCAGATGTTGAACACTGTTCTGCATAAAAAAATGTTCCTGCGACTTTTCTATGTTTTCACTCGTGCTTGAAATCACAGACACAGACCCTGGATGTTGTGCAGTTAACTTCATTTTGTGTGTAATCAAGCCATCACTTTTTTTAGTGTTTTGTGGAGCACTTTGTGCCTTTATTTGACAGTGGATTGCTCTTGTGAAAGGACACATGTGAGAACCAGAAAGGACACTCGGCACACGGGCCTCAGGGAGGAACAGAGCCCAGACCTGCTGAGGCATATATGGGACGCACCTAGTCACTTACCACTCCACCAAAACAGCACCCCTATTAAGCCACCGTTCTGACCACTTCTGTTTACTTCAGCCATGGCCCAAAGCTTTGCCTTCTATGTGGCGCCCTTAGTTTACAAGGCAGGCGGAAAAAAGTGGAGGATACTTTACGATGTACTTCCGGCACTAAGCTTCCTGTTTTTGTGCGGATGTCTGCATGTGCAGATGAATGCACTTAGTATCACTTCACCTCTGTCCTAATCTTTGTTAGAAAAAAGAGCAGGGAGTCCGTGCAGTTATTAGTACAAAGTGACATTTGTGCTTAATACAGTGAAAGAAAAGCTAGCAATGTCAACAAACAGCCAATCAAGCTAACGACAGCTAAGTAATGATAATAATAATAAGTCTTTTTGTAGCACTTTTGAAATGAAGCCTAAACAAAGTGTTTTACAACCAACACAGAGAGCATGAACACTTCTGGAGACCATCGGGCCAACAATACTCATGGAAGGGAACAGTCACAGCTCTGGATAATTAGTAAATGTTTTTTCATCTTTCAAAGGCCTTTGATAAATTTATCATTCAATTTTGCTTTCAGAGATGTTTGAATATGGTTTTCATGGTAATGTCCATGCTGTAAGTGGGAGAGAATGTGTTCATAAAGAATTAATTTTTTTATGTAATGGTTGTGAGAAATATTATTCAATATGGTGTTCCTCAAGGATCAATGTTAGAACCTTTGCTATTTATAGCTGATATCAATGGTTGTTCCACAGTTTCAAATATTTTCTTCACACTGCTTTTCTAGATGGTGCCAACATCCTAGTCTCAAATAAGGATTTAACATCTCTTTTTTTGGGTGTCCAGATTGATCACAAACTCAGCTGCAGAGAACAGGTTGGTTTTGTTTGTAAAAAAAAAAAAAAGTCATAAGAACTTTAATTATTTTAAGAAAAATATCGGGAGCTGTGAATAAATCCTGTTTCTTAACATTATAGCACAGTTGTATTTTTCTATATTTGTCACATCATAACACTTTTTAGTCTATGTAGTTTCCCACATATCTCCATGAAATATTACAGCTGCAGATACAAATTGTTAGATTTACTCTTTCTAAAGCTGCAGTTGTTAACTATTTTTGACATCGACATATTTCAAATCTGCATTTTATTCTTGAAAGTCATATATCAATATTCAAATTTGTCCTTTTTGTTTTAGAAATGATTTTATCAGTAATTCAATGTTTCATAATTATTCAGTTAGACAAGCTTCACAATCTTTATGTTACCTTGTATAAAGCACATCTTTATAAATTTTACATCAAGTACAGTGGAGTAATTTTCTGAAACAAATACATTCATTTGACTGTTTCCTAAGTGCCTTGGCCTGCTCATACAATTTTTAATGACCTCAACGTGGATTGGAGCATTACCCACTTCTCTGTAAAAAAAAAAAAAAGTAATTTATTTACTGTTCCTAAACAAACAATTTTCTTGTTTTATCCAGGGACTTGATTTTTTTTTTTTATCTTGGTTTCCTTGAATGAAATGTTTTTGATTTTTGATGTTCATTTTTGGGGGCTCAGTAATTACGGCTCCTTCCCAGATGGATTAGTGAAAATATTTCCAACAGGGAACTGTCCATCTGGCATGTCAGGTTAACATTTTGTGCCCACTGTGAGTATAATGGAGATGGAATAAGCAGAAATAATAGGGACAAGGTGAGGTCCCACCTTCTTTGCTCCATCTCCAGAGGTAGTAACAGATGTGTCATATTGGAGAAACGTGGACTCAGCGGGAGATAGGAGCGCTGCGAGTCAGTGTCTCTGCCTTTATGTGTATGTTGGGGCACGTGCCATGTTGCAAACATCCAAGTGGTTTTGCAGGGTTAATAGGCACAGATGTTACGACCTTGTGGAATTAATATAAATGACTGGTGAATGTCGTGCTTTTGCTGAAAAGCACTGTGAACTGGGCGAATGATGGGGTGCAGATGGTTAATGTTTACATTTGATTAGTCTTGCAGGCACCTTGAGAAACTTCCAATCCTACAGTAACCGTAAAAGGCACTTTGCATACATCGGAAACCAGAGTACCAAGCAGCAGAACCGAAATACGCCCACAAGCTTATGCAAAAAAGCTATTATAATGATTCCCAGGGTCTGTTATTGATTATCAACTGCAATTGGTTTTGATTTCCAGCCCTACCAATGACAGGTCTACACAGCATGTAGACATTGCAACAAAGTCATGTTACATGGCAGCTTATGTATGTCATGTGTACTTACTTGTTTGGGCCACCAGCCTGGACTCCTTTGTATGGACTGTGGAGAGTAAAAGAAATATACATCAGACTAATTCATGTACAACAGGCGACCCTTAATTATGTTTAAAAGTATTTTTGATTAATGTGTAACTTACATCAGGGTAGTCGTGTCTGTAAGTCTGCATGTCTTTTGCGGCGCTCTGAAATCTTCTAAACTTGTACTGGGGAATACGAAGTCAAAAAAGGTCAGTATATACTCAACATGTATTCAGTCTATTGCATAAAGCTGAACACTGATTTGCGACATGTTACTTCTCAGTTGTAATTAAGAGTTGAAAATTAGTGTTGCGTCATAGTAAAAACCTGGAAATGGTTATAATTTTCTACTTCAAATAACACTGTCATTAGCATTACATTTTTTAAAAACAATGTTTATTGAAACTGATATAAAAAGTGGTAAACAAATCAGTATAAAAACGAATTACAACTAAACTCATAGTCTGGTTTTCAGGAACAATTCAAACTTGAATTTTCGAGATGGAGTCACAAATATTATTAAAAACCTGATCATCACAATTAAAATAGAAATAGCTTCTTGTGTTTGTCTAGTTGTGTAAGTCTTTCCTCTTGTGCAGAGCTGACATTCAAAACAGTCATGGTATCTCTCTGTGACTGAATAGTTATTACATAATTCAGGAGTTGTCAAACAAAGCATCTTAAGGGATATTGTCTTTTAAGAGGCATCGAGTATTTCTCTGTGAACTCAGAATTTGGTAACAAGTGTCATGTTCACTCACCACCCCTACTAACAACATTAAATGCAAAGAAAGCTTATTTTGCAGGACAAAGGAACTTTAAGATGAGAGTTTCCCTCCAAGTGGCAGTGATGAGGTGTGGTGGCTTATTCAGATTTAAACCAAAAGCAAACAACCACAAAGCCAAACAAACTTCACTGAGGCTCAGTAGGTCTGACACAATAATCTTTGTAATCAGACCTTGAAATAGAGAAGAAAGCAAAGCAAGTGAGGGCAATTTATGCTGCTCCTAAACGTTATCAGTATTTGGCATTCACCAGTCAAGCCCGAGAGTAAGGTTCCAGATTTCCATCATGTTTTAAGGCGTTTTCACATTAGGCCCACTCGTTTTGAACTGCACTGCGGCACGGTTCGCCCCCCCTTCCCCTCCCCCGCTGGCTTGCATTTACACTTGCAACATCGAACCGTCCCTGCCCACTTGTGTATTTACTCAGTTTGAAACTGCAGGGGGTGATATGCACGTAACTGGTTACCAAACCTGTTACGGAGGAGAAGGAAGAGGCTACCATGGGAACCATTTCCTACACCAAACAACCAATGTATTACGTTTCGCTCTCTTTTACACTTACATTCAAATGTGTTTTTTTTATCGTGTTTGAGACGGCATCAGCGACCTTCTGAACCCTCGTAAATCATCGTAATCCTCAACCAGAATAAAAAAATCGACAAATTGAGTCAGCAAAAGATTCAACCGAGGGGTTAACAGGACGTAATGCATCAAAAGTAGATCGGTTCAGACCACTTTGCTTCGCACCAGTAAAACCGCACCAAATGTAGGGAGATGGAGCGGATTGAGACCACTCCTTCATGGAGGTCTGGACCGGCTGATTTAGTGCGCACCAAAGTGCGGTGGTTGCATTCACATTGATTAACGTACCAAACCCTGGGCGAAAACTTCTTTGGTGCAAACTAAATATGATCGGTGTGAAAACACCTTTAGAAGCTGAAATCACAGTTGGCCCAGAGACAGAGTTTGAACACCCAGCTGAAGTTCTTCATCACAAAGAGTTACATGTGATTTGGCAGACTACCACAGACAAAGTTATTGTGTTGGTAGAGTCTATTTCAATGCATTGTGGTGATTTTTAAAATCTTGTATGTCTACTTCAACACTGTAATGACAATGTCAATGTACCTGACACCGAAAGCAAGGTAAAAAATTCTACTAAAAATAGTTGGTGCTTTAGGAATACTTAATTGTAGTTACTAAGAATTTTGTTGCTGTGAACAGCTGATGCTGGATGAAAAAAGGTCATTCATAAGTTATAATGTTTACTTTTTGAAAGATTCACAAAGATTTTGAGTTTTTTTCATCCTACATAGTTATATCTGTATTCTTTCACTTAAGCCAAACTTAGAAGTGGATCAAAGTTATTTAAAAGCAAGTTATTTGTTTGAAATGGAAGAGGGGCCAGAAAGAACTGATAAAGTCTTGCTTATAACAGTTACTAAGGAGGGCAGGGCTTAACGGAGGATCACTTCCTGAAAAGGGCGGAGCTTGAATAGAGGTTAATTGTTTTAGGGTTGAAAAAGTAATTTTTGTGCTTGTACTTCAAAATGGTATCTCAGCTGGGGGATAGCTCGGTGTCATTGTTGGAATGAAACAAAGTTAGTTGTGTTAATCGTGCCATTGTGCCTCATGCTCTTATCACTCTGGATCAACCCAACATTGGGCCTCGATAATTCTACAATAACAAGGACCATAAACGCATCATGACTCCAGAGTACTCACAGATGAGGAGCTCGGCTGTCTCCAGCTCATCCAGGACTCTTTCCTCCGGGGCTGCACAGTCTCCCAGGTTGAATCATACTCACAGTAAAACTCATCTGTGGTCTGAACTTGATACTCCACGTTGTCGAAATCTTCCTCTACCTCAACTCCAGGAGGCTCAGAGCTGGAACGCCCCTGGTCGGGACTTATGGGCCCCCCGACAGCCCCATATTGGGTTGTAAGTTTGGGCTCCGTTTCGAGCCCCTCTGGAAGACTCTGTCGTGTTTCGGGCTCGGTCCCGCTGCCTCCGTCCTTCGGCCAGTCCATAGCGAGGCGAGCGCGGCAGACGAAGGCACGGAAGGCTCGGGGAATCCAAAGCAGAAAGAAGTTTAATATTCGTCTGAAACTCTCAAAGGCAGGAGTGACTAAGTCTCTCCAGGCCATCCAGGAGACTAAGTACCAAACGATTAAGAGGGAAAAAGCACAAGCGGTCCTCTGCTGTTTCCTACGCCCCTTTAGTCGAGTTGCACATACTTTCACTTTTGTTTCTGGACTCCCCCCCATGCGTTTACGGGAAACAGGAATGTAAACTTCCTTGAAGTAGATTTACAGGTTCCTGCTGCCGTGACGTTCCGACAAAAACCGCTATATGCCTAAAGGTGTTTTTGATTGAGCCTCAATAACCGTAATGAATGTTAGTAGTAGTGTGTAGTGGCAAAAATCTGATGATATACATATTGCAATAAAAGGATGATATGGATACTAGGCTATACTATAAGTTGGGCAACAATTTTTAATTTGAGTACCGGTAATATACAAACATGGTCCCTGAAACATGAATAAACTTGTCTCATCCAGAAGGAAAAATAATAGATTTTACAGAGATCAGAAAGCAAAATCTCTTTAGCCACCTATCAGCCAGAGATAAAGTTACAGTACTATACAGTACTATACTGATGTAACACACATGAAGTTCATCTGAACCAGATATCTATAGGCCTATGATAGGCGTCGCCTCTCTCTCTCCATATCTATCTATCTATCTATCTATCTATCTATCTATCTATATATGTGTATTTATATATATATATATATATATATATATATATATATATATATATATATATATATATATATATATATATGTATTTATATATATATACATATATATATGTATCTATCTATCTATCTATCTATCTATCTATCTATCTATCTATCTATCTATCTATCTATCTATCTATCTATCTATGTGTATATATATAAATATATAAATAAATAAATAAATATATACATATATACACATATAAATATATATATATATATACATGTATCTATCTATCTATCTATCTATCTATCTATCTATCTATCTATCTATCTATCTATGTGTATATATAAATATATAAATAAATAAATATATACATATATACACATATAAATATATATATACATGTATATATGTATATATGTATATATATATACATATACATATATGTATATATATATATATATATATATATATATATATATATATATATATATATATACTTAAATTTTTCACATTTTGTTATATTGCAGCCATTACCTAAAATCATTTAAATTCATTTTTCCTCGTTGATGTACAGAAAGCACCACATATTCACAAAAAAACCAACAGAATTGTAGAAATTTTTGAAGATTTATTTAAAAAGAAAAACTGAAATATCACATGGTCATGAGTATTCAGACCCTTTACTGTGACACTTGTTTTTTTAACTGAGGCATTGCCCATTTCTTCACCCTTATTGGAGTCAAGCTGTGTTTAATTGTATTGATTGGATTTGATTAGGAAAAGCACACACAGGTCTCTGTAAGACCTTTCAGCTCGCAGTGCATGTCAGAAGAAATGAGAAGCATGAGGTCTAAGGAACTGCCTGAAGCACTCAGAAACAGAATTGTGGAAGGCACAGATCTGGCCAAGGCTACAAAAGAATTTCTACTGCACTTAAAGTTCCTCAGAGCATAGTGGCCTCCATAATCTTTAAATGGAAGAGGTTTGGGACAACAGGAACTCTTCCTAGAGCTGGACGTCCAGCCAAACTGAGAAATATGGGGGGGAAGAGCCTTGGTGAGAGAGGTAAAGAAGAACCCAAAGATCACTGTAGCTGAACTCCAAGGATCCAGTGGGGAGATGGAAGAAAGTTCATGTGAGTCAACCATCAGTATATATGTATGACTATTGATTAACCCTACCAGCAGCTTCTGGTTGTTTTTGGCTTCTCTCACTTTTTACTCACCGTGGTCTCTTTTTTCTCTGCAATATGAAGTCCAGCACCTCTGTAGATTCAGAAAAACCATGTCTGTTGGTTGATAACTCAATTAGGCCTATGTCTACATGTAGTGTAACAAAATTAACAAGATACAAATCATTAGAAGAAAAGTAAAACGGACATTCAGTTTTTCGGATTTTGTAATTAAAAAAAAATCCAAAATATGGAATTAGTGCATGTGACACATTTTTCAGGTAGGCTAACCTCATGCCTAAAGAACAGGAAAAACAGTGGTGTTGGTCCTACATTAAAACAATCTCTACTTCTTTAATCTTGTTTAATAACTGGAAAAACAGTGTGGCACTTTTCACTCCCTATGGTCTCATTTTCTCTGCAATATGAAGTCCAGCACCTCTATAGATTCAGGACAAACATGGCTATTGACTGACATAACTCAATTATGTCTACATGCAGCGTAACAACATTTACAAGGTAAATTCATTTGAAAAAAGAAAAACGAAAATCACAATATTTATGAAATAATTATGAATCATATCAATATTATTAATTTGAAGCCTACACTGCAGGGTCTATCTGTAAAGCACTCTTTCCTTTGTAAAACGGCAGTTTGCTGAGGAAACAATTGCCCTGTAACAGGTCTTCTAGGTACTGACAGCAGGTATAGCTGCTCAGTGCTGATTAGTGATGAACCGCTCTGTGCAGGAACAGCCTGACAGACACTGCTGTGGGGCCAAATTCAAAGTTTTTTTAATGGCCGATTCAGCAAGTACAGTATGTGAATCATTCAGGTCTTGTTGAACGCAGTAGATTTTTTTGTTTCTTTGTACAGAATATAGCCGGAGAAAACGATAACTTTTCTGCAAATGTTCAAAAAGACATGAGAATTAAAGCAATGCTGATGAAATCTCATGAAATTCGCCCGTTGTCTTCCGTTTTTTCGATATGTTGCCAGTGTTACTTGTGATACATTTAGGTACCCTCAGAAGCTAATAAAACTAATAATCTAATCTAATCTAATCTAATAAAAGGAAAATGTATGGTTAGACTTCAGGGATTTCAGCCTCTGCAAATATAAAGCAAAAATCATTTTCTCTGAAGCAAATTATGAACATATTTTATTTTTACTGAAGTCTTTGGCACAAAATCAACAGTATGTCCACAACAAAAACACCAATCTGCTGCAGTCCCCCATCATTTGAGAAGTGTTACATTTTAGTATAAAATTGTAATGTGATTTTTTCCCAACTATCCTCCAAGCTACCCTCTATTTAGAGAAGCCCCTCCCTGCTGGTTTGATCTGGTGCCTCTATGACACAAGACATACTGTATGTTTTGCACTATGTGGTCATCCTGTTTTCATCCTCTTTGTTGTCACTTGCTGTTAACAGAGTGAAGATAACATCATGTTTACTGTATTTCTCCCTCCTCTTCTTGGGGGATGGCACTTGGATAGATGAGTGTTTTGACTCCATTGGATGGACATCCTGCTCTTAATGTCTTCCTGTTTGAAGATAAGGGGATGCATGATCTGTCCTGTATAGAGCAGAGGAAGATATGAGATGAGTAAACCTGATAATACAGTGCCATTATTTTATGGTTGGAGAGTTGTTAAACCGCACCGTCGACATTTTTAAGTCACTGGTCCTTGTCGATCTTTAAAAAAACTGCTGAATTGAAGTTTCAGCTTTTGTGACTGTAAACTTTTTTGTGGGTTATTTTTCTCTTCAAATAATATGTGAGTTAGAGAGCATGTTGATGTTGAAAAACTGTGATGTAAGCTCTATGTGCTCTAATTGTGTGGACCTTATGAGCCCATTATCTCTCAGGGACTTCTTTTAAAAGTAGGTAATTGCTCTCAGTGCCAGTGGAGAAAATCAACAGTGTGAACATCTGCTCAGCATAACATTCATATGTGCTTACTAAAGCAGAAGAGGGTTCTGCTCTGTTCCTGGAAGATATGGGGATAGCCATATGTTCTATATGGAATGGAGGCAGTAAATGAGGCCCCTAATGACAGATTTAAGGATCTTTATGGCCTACTTTAGAGCATGAATGGACCCAGCAAGATGAATATGAATATGAATGAATATGTGAAAATATCAATAACTGGCCAAATGGAAGTCATATTAATTAAATTAGTTGGTCATGGACTTAACAATTCTTAAATTGCTTATTGTCAAAAAAGGCATTACAATTGGACTTCTTTGGGTTTAATGTAAGTTACAAGCATCAAAAACATAATCCAATGTCCTCATTGCCTCATCATTAAAGATTTTGATGTTTTATTCAAGATTTGCTGTAATTTAATCTCTCAATTTTCTACTGAAATGAAAACTAGAGGAAAAAGAAGAAGTGGGGTTCATGTTAATCATTACCTAAATGTGTGTGAGCTCAGTGACATGACAACAGCTCTGTAGCATTATAACTTCATTTTGTTATAAATCTGACATTATACATCCAAGTGTTTCAATTACATCAGCTGAGGATCTTCACAGCCCCTGGCTAACATCGTCAAATAACTCATAAGTATTAACTGGTTACTTCCGTCTAAATGACTGTTGTCAGTCTGTGCTCTTTGACACTCATTGCCTGGAATTTCCACTCACTCACACTGATCGCGATCATGTGCATACCCTCAACCAAACTGTGCTGAACCAAACTGGACTGCTTTGTGAAACTTGCCATTCAAGTTATCCCGGCCTTTGTCCTCCTTACGGCACCTCAGCCTGAAACAACAGCAGACAGCTCATTTTCTGGCAGTACTGCTGTGAAGCCTCTTAGCAGTATGCTGAGCAAAAGTCCATCAGCGGCCAGTGAAAGCTCAGAGGTGAAGCAGGCATCTGTCATGCCCTAAATCATGACAGCACACAATTCATCTCTGCTGTCCTCCGTTCATTCTCTCTCCCATGCACTCTCTCTGCATATTTAACTTAGTTAATGACAAAGCTTGCTGGATCACTCAGCGACTAAGTGTGCTTGATAAAGGTCAACGCTGCCAGCAACTAATGCTTCGTCGCTCAGAGTAGTACTTTAGTCGAGCGTATTGTGAATACTCTGCACATGAACGCTTCACGGGGCAGAATAATCAAGAGAATAGAGTTTTTGGAAAGGCCAGCTGGTTGTGCTGAGCTTCTCTGAGGCTGACACAGACACAACACAGACAGCTTTCACATACTCATCATCCTCTCCAAGTATCAGTTAATGACAGATGAGAGTCTGTCCAGTAATTAACAATGGGGGAACAAAATATAACAGTCAATGTGTTTGACTTTGCCCTGGCTTCTGGGGTTAGAACTTCTGATATTTGGCCTATTATTAAAATGAAGTTCCTAATGGGGACTTCTGAGATGTTACTGACAAGATACCAACTCCTAATAGCGTGGGTGTCCTTTCCAATACAGCACTGACATGTTGCATTTGTGTTTATTATGTTCTGAAACATGTTTCTGTGGAACCATTCATGATGCTACTTCAACAAGCTGTAGTATTTAGTGTCGCATAGATGAATTAGGGTCAATGAGCTGACCCCTTTTGTAGTTTGTGGTATCAGAGGCGTAGAACTGGGGAGAGGGCTCATGCTGACTCAGCTGAGGACGGGAGTGCAGTGAGTGTTTGCCTTTGTGTGTTTTGGAAGCTCGTGTCATGTTGCTCAAATCAGAGCTATATCACAATCTCATGTAATTCATATGAAGGTCTTGAGTTGTGATGATGACAGATTGTTTGTAGGAGTTTGGCACGAATGCACTGTGAATAGATACTGAACTTTTTCCTCTGCAGACTGTAGCCAGTGAGCTATAGAAAGAGGTCACAGTTAAAAAATCATATTATTGGGGTGCTGGTTTGGTGGAGTGGTTAGCAACCAGGCACCCCATATACATGCTTCTGCGGTCCAGGTTCGAATCCCGCCTAGACCAGTTCGCAGAGTGTCTTCCCCTACTCTCTCACCCCCATTCACAAGCCTATCCACTGTCTCTCTCCTATCAATAAAGGCACAAAATGCCACAAAAAATACATTTAAAAAAAATCATATTATGGAAAAAGTGTTTTTGTTGTGGCTACTGTTTTGTTTTTCTAGCGAGAAATTTTTTGTCTCTAAAGTTTTCTATTAATTTTTGTGACATACACTATATTGTCAAAGTATTCGCGCACCCATCCAAATAATCAGAATCAGGTGTTCCAATCACTTCCATGTCCATAGGTGTATGAAATCAAGCACCTAGGTATGAGGAGCTCAGTGAATTGCAGCGTGGAACTGTGATAGGATGTCACCTGTGGAACAAATTCAGGCATGAAATTTCCTCGCTCCTAAATATTTCAAGGTCAACCGTACGCTGTTTTATAATAACATGGAAGTATTTGGGAATGACAGCAACTCAGCCACAAAGAGGTAGGCCATGTAAACTGACAGAGCGGGGTCAGTTGATGCTGAGGCGCATAGTGCAAAGAGGTTGCCAACTTTCTGCAGAGTCAATCGCTAGAGACCTCCAAACTTCATGTGGCCTTCAGATTAGCTCAAGAACAGTGCAGAGAGCTTCATGGATGGGTTTCTATGGCTAAGCAGCTGCATCCAAGCCATACATCACCAAGTACAATGCAAGGCGTTGGATGCAGTGATGTAAAGCACTCTGCCACATGACTCTAGAGCAGTGTAGACGCATTCTCTGGAGTGACGAATCGTGCTTCTCCATCAGGAAATCTAATAGATGAGTCTGGGTTTGGCAGTTGCCAGGAGAACAATACTTGTCAGACTGCATTGTGCCAGACTTAGTGAAACTTATCCATCCTTTATCTATTCCACTTATTCCTTCCAGGCTCATGGGGGGCTGGAGTCCATCCCAGCTGATATTGGGCAAAAGGCAGGGACACCCCCAATTGGCCGGCAGCCAATCACAGAGCCAGCCAATCACAGTGCCACATAGAGAGATAGACAGCCATTCATGCTCAACCAATAACTAAGGGCCATTTAGAGTCACCAATTAACCTAATGAGTATGTATTTGGTCTGTAGGAGTAAGCTGGTGTCCCCAAGAGAACATACAAACTCCACATAGAAAGGAACTGCCCCACCTTGCCACCCTAGTGAAACATATTAGTTTATAAATTTCTTGTTCAGCATTTCCATGCAGGAAAATGGATCCATGTTTGTGGACTGGTGATATCACATACACTATCGTTCCAAAAGTAATCGCTCACCAGCCTTGACTTGCATATGACATCCAATCCCTAATCCATAGGGTTCAATATGACGCCGGTCCACCCTTTGCAGCTATAACAGCTTCAACTCTTCTGAGAAGGCTGTTCACAAGGTTTAGGAGTGTTTATGGGAATTTTTGACCATTTGCTCTGAAGAAAAAGAGCTGGTGTCAAGAACATGTGTAAAGGTCAAACCTCTAAGTGTCACTGTAGGTCCTACGATGTTTAACTCTGATCTTTTTACTCTCAACCTGTAAGTGACACTTGTAGAATCAATCTCCTGTTCCCCTTTAATGGATAAGTACCGACAGATGCTATAAGCACACCCTGAAAACTGCAGTACAAAGGTTTTTTCTCTATTAAATATATTTACTCTGAGCAAGTGTTTTATTCAGTTAAGTTTCTTCATTAATATACAGTAAATTAATATAGTAGTGTTTATATTGCATTGTAACATTTCAGTAGATGAAATACATCTGGGAAAGTGTATGATTATCACTATGGCAGCATTTTTGTAAATATAAGTCAAACAATACTATGAATACAGCTGATGTAGAGCGACACACCCCAGTCAGAAGTGCAAATAAATTGATTATTACAGGAGCTGAATAAGTGGTCACACCCGGGGCATCCATCTTCGATTGTCAACTCGGGGGTGACGAGGTTTCACCAAGTTCCCAGTAGGAAATTCTGACTTCGGGGGTCGTTCCAGCTGCACATTCCTACTTCTGACTACAACTGGAACGCATCAAGATGTAACCCAAGTCAAAGTGTGTATTTATTGTGTTGTAGCCCGGACCTTCCTCAGAACTCTGCATTGATTTACAGCTTCTTTTTTCAACAAATTACAGGATGCAAAGCGACGAGGTAATGTATCTCTTTCTAGTTCCATAGCGGCAGTTTTTGATGTGTGACAACAAGCAATTTTTGGAAAACTTATAATCGTAGTTTTGAAGCCGGCTATATGTCACTACTTACAGCCCAGTGCTCTAAGACGTGTCCGAATAATATAAATTTGCTCTAGTTTTAATTGCCTTGTTCCTGAAGTTGAGTATCCAGGCCAGTCCAGTCCTGTCTGACCAGACCGGAAGGCTAAGGAATAGCATTTATAGATAACCTATTTTGATGCTATAAAACTCATCTTAAAGTGTGTATTTCGATCAGGCATATATCTAAAAGTGAGACTTTTTTGTAATTACTTAGAAACTCCTCACAGTCCCTTTAAAAAAGATATGGTGATAGAAAACACTTCTTACACCACATAGACGTGTTGATCATAAGCCGCTTATAAAGTGCGAGAAAGTTTTAAACAGTAACAAAAAAGGTTAATGTTAATGCGCCAATCCAATACTCTGAAAATATTTTCAGCAACTTTCTCTGGTGTGGATATTATAGACACTATATCAGTTTTAATACTGACTCTGGTTGTGTTAATTTGCCTATGCAGATATTGCTGTGTACCTGAATGTAACTTGCCAACAGTGTCATTTTACCTGATCACACTGCACGTGGACAGGCTACAGTTTTGACACATAACCAAGGTTAAAAGCAACCTCAGCCTGCACGTGGAGAGGCTGCAGATTCATTTATGTCATTAGGACGCTCCTGGTCCTTTGTGCATGTCCCCTCTTGACCAGCAGCACACCTCTCTCCTGGCCAGCAGCACCCTTTCCCCGCCCTCCCCTCCTCTCCTTCTCCCTCGAGCGCTCTGAGGAGTTTGAGGATGAAGACGCAGAACACCAGGACCCTCTCTCTCATCCTCTCCTTAGTTTTGTACCTGCTCATCGGAGCCGCTGTTTTTGACGCTCTGGAGTCTGACAGTGAGAGTGTGAAGAGGGAGTCTCTGGAGCAGAAGTTGAACGAGCTGAAGGCAAAGTACGGATTCACTGACGACGACTACAAAGAGTTCGAGAGGGTGGTCCTGCTGTCTGAGTCGCACCGAGCCGGGAGGCAGTGGGAGTTTGCTGGATCTTTTTATTTTGCCATCACGGTTATCACCACCATCGGCAAGTAGATACAAAACTTTCTAACTTTCTTTCTTTCTGCCATCGGTAAAAATAAAAAAAATAAAAAAATGAATAATACAACAGTTGTACGTCATGCGTAATTGGTTGCCTTGCAAAGTTACCTGCCACCCTACCCAATTCGGAGGCACATTGGGTGGTACAGGTAGCACTCAAGGCCTGTGGTTTATTTTATCGTTGTCAGAGCCAGACTTTACTACTGTAGGGGACTTTCAAAAGGACACCCAACTTAATATCGTGAAGGAAATCCCTATTGCAGTGGCGTATTATTTTTACTTAACAAGTTCAACAACACAAAGAAGGAAAGAAAGAGAGAGAGAGATAATTACATTTTTTTAACTTCTGTTGTGGTGGTATTTCTTCCATATTAAATATAGTAAAAATATGGACTTCAGTTATTTCAAAGCTTAGTTTTTCAATGCAAATTACAGATGCCTTTTATCCATCCTTTGATGATACTGAGAAGACAAACTCTTATTTGGCAGAGGGCAGTAAAACATTAAACCAACATCTGACTTATGGCTTCTAAAGCCTGTGACGTTGACTTTTGCTGTCACAATACCATATATCCAAAATAAGTGTTGTGCCATATCAAAACCTTAATGCAATTTTAAAGCTTGACAATTGTCTATTTGAAAGTTTTGTTGTGTGTTGTATTGAAACCACACTTTAGGATTCTAAATGATTCTCTTGTAGCAGCAGACCCTGGTCAATGCTGTTTTACTCCTGTATGGCCTGTTAGCAGCTTATGACCCTGTTGATCATTAGGCGTGGGCGATACTGGGAATTTTGGTATTGATCCGATACCAAGTAAATACAGGGCTAGTATCGCCGATACCGATACCGATACTTTTTACATGAAATGTAATGATCATTGAATAATTTTGTAATTTTGCCTTGAGTTGGTTGATTATGATTATGGTAAAACACAGCACAAATATTTTGGGAAATAAAAATAAAAATGTTTTTTATTAATGAACCACAACAATAGAACAAAATTTTAACTGTATAAAAGTAATAAAATATTCCACGTTTAAGAAAAAAAAATCACAAGTGCAAAATAACAAAAAAAGCAGCAATGTAAAAAAAATATATAAATATAACAATGTCAACATCACAACAAAAAAATACCTTCCATTGCACAAATAAAGTGTAAACTACTGTTAACCTTAACCTTTGGCTTTCTGCTCACAAAGCCCTCTCTTGGGTTGCCCTTTTTGCTCTGTTTCCATATTGACAACAGATTTATAGGTTTTTGTTCAGGAACAGTAACATGTTGACTCAGGGAGAGAGGTGCGCCGTTTACGTAGAAGTGGCGGTCGAAGTGGAGGAAAGTAAAGTAAAGATGACATAAGAGAAACTGCAGTATCAAGTTATCACGCTAGTATCGATCCGATACCAATACTCAGCTTTGTATCGATATTAAGATCGATACGCCCACCCCTATTGATCATATGCTGTATCTACTTAGAGTCCTGCTTTAGTTCAGTTCAGTATGCAGTAAACCCCATTTTGACTTGTATTTTCTCTGCCAGCTTGACCCTTATGTGGGTGCAGGGATAAATGCTGGAGGATGAGGGTCTCACTGGCTATGTCTAACTCCCTCTGTATTTTCCCACGAAAGAGTGGTGCAGGAATGAGTCCAAACAAATGGAAGTGAGTTAACATAAAGCATTCCCTGGTTCCCATCCTACTTTGAGTAAATGGAATGTAGAATATCAGATTTTGATAAGTGCCTAACATCAGGTTTGAGGTGAACATAAGCACATCAGATTTTTTATATTTAATGGAAAATGATGAAATACATCTCATGTTACCTATTCTTGAATTTTAAACCATTGCTGTGTGTTTAAAATGACAGTTGCTAACTAACTGCTAACAAAGACTACAAAAATGGCCAGAGACCCAGTGGCAAGCATTTCTGATTGATTTTTGAAGACAATTTTTCATACATTTTAGCCACAGCAATGAGGACTGACTTGATCAGATCACTCAGTTATGACGAAACAGCCAGACAAGAGGTTAAAATAATATGTAATACAATGGAAATATTGGCGCAGCCTTCAAGTTGAACTGTCATGTTGTATGTAACTTACGAATAGCTTTTTAATCTTGCTAACTACCTTTAAGTTTTAAACATTGTGAGAAATAGGTATGTTTGTTAAGATTATCACAAAAAGCAGAACATGTAAGTTTCATAATGATTTGTTTGCTATGGGCTTATTATCAGCTATGATCCAAGACACAGTGAAAAGTCCAGAAGGCTTTTAGCAGTTTAGGTAAACAGTGTGATGCTAACTTCAGCGTTGGCGTACATTAATATCTCATCCCTGCACCACTTTATAGCTGTACTCCATGCAGCATATTCTGTGTGGTCATTCAATAAGGCAAATGTTGTAGAAAAAGTACTTACATGGATCCATGGAGATTTCAACATGCCATGGTAAGTTGTTTTCGTTACAGTTGCTATTAATAGGAAATGACGATTCTTGCAACTGATCAACAGACTGCAGTGTTTTTAGCTTAGATCGGCTTGGTATGCTTGGGACTGCAATGGAAGGGTACCAAAAAAGTGGGATGATACTGATCAGCCATTTGAATACCTTACCCTATATTTGACAGTAGAAACACCAATAACTGAAACACCAAAAGATTTTCAATTTCCATATTAACACTGGGCCATAATGTGACAAAACACTTTGTTCATTACCATTTCAATGCTTTATGTCTCCATTAACAGCCAGACACAAACTAATAAAAGAAAACTCCTTATGTGCATCACGAATCAGAACCAGAGCTGTTTCCTTATGTTTTTCTGGTAGCTTAACATGCTAATCATAAAGGTAAAAGAAGACTTTTGTGACAGATATACATGTAATCTCTTCCAAGAATAAGCACAGGACATCATGTGACCTGTAATGTTCTATGTCTGTGTAGGTTATGGCCATGCTGCTCCACGTACTGATGCTGGAAAGACCTTCTGCATGTTCTATGCTGTCCTGGGCATCCCTCTTACGCTCATCATGTTCCAGAGTTTGGGAGAGAGGATCAACACTTTAGTCTGGTACCTCCTGCGTAGAGCCAAGCAGGCTATGGGCTTCAGAGAGACCGAGGTATCAATGGGCAACATGGTCCTCGTGGGTCTGCTGTCATGCATCAGCACTCTGTGTGTTGGAGCTGCAGCTTTTTCCCACTTTGAGGATTGGACCCTCTTCAACGCTTACTACTACTGCTTCATCACACTCACCACCATTGGATTTGGGGATTTTGTTGCCCTGCAGAAGAAGGACGCTCTCCAGAAGGGAACCCCTTGTGTTGCATTTAGCTTTATATACATTTTTGTCGGGCTGACGATTGTTGGAGCTTTTCTGAACTTGGTGGTCCTGAGGTTTCTCACTGTTAGTGCTGAAGAGGCAGATGTGAGATCTGAGGAAGATGGGTATGGGGAGGAAGAGCAGCCAAAGGACTCACAGGTCAACAGAGAGGAGGCTGGTGCAGAATATGTTGATGTTGACTACAGAGATGGTGTGGAGGCACACAGCAGCCTCAACAACATGAGTCTTCCCATAGAGGCAGGCACCAGCTGCATGAATCTCCTTCCCTCTTCTCTAGAGGAGTGCAGACTTATTTTATCAGAGCACTCTGAGCTCTCTGAGCCCAGCAGAATCAGGACCTGTTTCTTCTGTTGCATGTGCTGTGGTACCACTGGCATGTATGACAGCTCCTCTTTGTCTCATAGTGATGAGGATGGCGGCCTCAGTAACCCTGTTTTTTACAACTCCATCTCCTACAGGGTGGACAGGGCCTCCTGCAGCTCCTGCACTGCATCGTCACAGGCGTCCCCCAGCAGTGCGGGTCTGTGTCAGAGCAACAAAATTCATCAAAGGAGGAGGAAATCACTTTGACCATGTTCACAATGAACTTTCCTTGCATTAACGACCAGCCTGGGCAATCTGCTACCAAACTGACTGCTCTGTAGTGAAGGCATTCAGTTTTATATTCTCAGCACTGCTCCAGAAATGAACGAATTGGAACTCAATTTCATCAAACTAGCGCCTCACAAAATGGATTTCCATCTTGAGAAATCATTTGTGTCTATTTTTCTGACTTATAATCTGATGTTCTTCAGAAATCTGTCAGCCAATAACCAACCAGGAGTGAGAGCATATTGAGGCAAACTCTGCAATAAAACACAGCCTCAGAATCATGTAGCCAGATTATCTCAACCATGCTTATGTGGCTAACAGCACAACGGATGATTGAGACTGGTCTCAATTTTAAAGTCTACAATACAGACAGCTAAAAATAAAAACATATTATACGATAATTAGATCAAAGTATTAAAATAACTTCAATCATTTTGAAACCCAGCTCTGACAGTGTATGTCAACAAATAACTGGCCCTTTACAAATGAAGTCAATCATCATTGTCAGACCAGCCTAGAGTTTAAAGGGCTGCAGGTCAAAGTCATCATTTTTAGGGATGGGTACCAAATTCGGTACTTTAAGAGGTACCGACCGAATTCTGTAGGTACTACCGAGTACCGATTCACGTAAAATCAAACAGTGCCATTTTTAGGTACCTAAACGCATCCTTGTGACTGTGAGGGAGTGGAAGAAGCAGGCATACTATTGGGTAGAGTAGGTGAATTTCCATACCGGACTTGAACGCAGCACAGCAATAGCGTAATGACGTCAGCAGCCGCGGGCTCAGTCAACAAAGCAAGCGTGACTGACAGAAAGTGCTCGAAAGTATGGCTCTGCTTTATTAAATGTGATGCAGGTTACGCTCGCTGCAATATTTGTGATGTCAAGTGTAAGGCCAGCGGCGGAAATACTTCAATCTGAGGAAGCACCTAATGACGTACAAAATTTAACTGAAAGCCGAAGAGTGTGCAATTTTTGATAGCCTCAGATCTACGACCACAAAGGATTCATTCAGCACTGTTAGCACGCATGTGTCCAATGGTAACTAGTCGTCTGCAGCCAGAAACACAGGAAAAGAAATGGCTTTAACATTTGGTGACAAGGACAAGGAGGATACCTGGTCCAGGTAAATAAGCCTCGTGTTTAAGATGGTATTAGCTTGGCATTTTGATGTGCGTCAGTTATCATTATCAGGTCAGTTCCTCGTACTTTGTAACATTAATGTAAATGCTTTTTTTATTTACAGCTCTGTCAGACCCATTGTTAAACTGCCCTAAAGTTAAAGTGAGGGCTGCAGTTAATTTATTAAATTGTGGTTCATTTTAGTTACTGGTTTCCATGTTGAAGAGAAATTTTTGGAACAATTACAATGTTACAATACAAACAGTTGAATGTTGTTTGGATATATATCTGTCAAATTTTATATATTGAGAAATAAATTTACATTGAAAAATTTGAGAACTTAATATTAAACAAATTAATATTTATTGCCCCATAAACACACGCAAAAGTACCGAAAATTGGCACCGTTGAGTACCGATTCCCAGGTACTGGGCATCGGTATGGTATCGGTTCAAATGTGAAAGGTACCCATCCCTAATCATTTTACAGCAGGACTTACTCTGTTACCGCTTTCTTACTAAAATTAGGGGTAAATGCAGGTTTTGTTAACGTTAACCCGCTGACAATTGGAAAGCGACCCACTGCCAGCAGACCTGGGTCTAATCGGTAGCAGACAAGCTGCATGACTGTTTTTGTTTCCTCTGGTGCATCAAGCTGATGTCATCTCGTTAAGGACATCATCAGCATGACTAAACACGTCCATGTAAACAATGAAAAGGAGTATGGAAGCTGTGGATGTGTGTCAGCTGTTTTCTGTACTTATTACTTATGTCCCTCTTTAAAGATGTACAAACTTGGCGCAGACTGAATGACATTCAAGCGCTGATTATAAGGAGGTGAATGGAATTTGTTGCTGAAATGGCAAAGGGTCACTTAAGTTACAGACTGAGGAGATGGGCACGATATTATGTTGTTGGTATGTTACGCCAACGTCATCCCATATATAAGCGGGCTCACCCAGGTCTGATGTTCCCACGAGAGCCAAACAGAGACAAGATGATAAAAACATGTGCCGCTTGCAGGGTCAGTTGATGGGTTCAAAATGCCGATTAGAGCCTTTCTCACTGCCAACAGGAGCCGATTGTTACCAGATTTAAACAGGATTTTTGGCCAGTGGGAAAGGGGTATTAGTAACCTGATAAATTACAGAGCCTTGATGTGCTCACCAACTAAATACATAATAAAGGAGAACTACATATTGGCTGTGGATGAAATCATCCACAATAATAGTAGGAATAATAGTGATTATCATCATTATCCACCAAACTATTCAAAATAATGGCATCCCAGATCAGCTTTGAATACAGTCTGAACATCTTGATATCAAATCTTCACCAGTACTCATGAAGGATATTCACACTGAGCATTTACTTACAGTTTGGTATCTGATGACCCAGCATGAATGTCAGTGCAGTGTGTAATGGGTCTGTAGCTGAATGGTCAACGCTCAAGCAGCCTTTGATTTTGTTCTTCTTTAGCTGTTTTTACACATGCACCCCTGAATGCTTCCAGAAGATTTTCACGACTGCTTATTCGATATTTATTAATTGCGGTTGTTAATGATTATGATGATTATTCAAAGTGGCAGGTACAACAGTCTAGCACTATAATAACTGTCATTGCCTTTTTATGATGGTTGTGTGTATAATAGCTTAATACAAAGTGAATATGTATGAGCAGAGAGGAACATACCATCAAGCAGGAAAAGTCCAGGAATGCATTCCTACATGCATGACATTGCCTGATTTGAGAGTAAAGCCACATTCATAACATTAGCGTATTGTAGTTGGTGTTTACCATCACCGAGAAATTATCAAAATATTCTTAGAATCCATTTTGCTGCGTTCATTACAGGTAGTAGTATTTAAAGTAGAATGAAACATTGTGCTGGTGGAAAATGACATTTCCTGATGACTCCCAGACAAATCATAGATGCATTTGTAACGCACAAGTAGGTCACTAAACTTGTGGAACTGTGGCCTAACACAACTTCATGCTGCTGCATGTTGTGCAAACGTATTTTCATGTCACTCAATGACTGCCATATAAAGCAAATGTAAGCTCTTGTTTTTGTGCATTTACAAGCGTGTTGGATCAAACGTCAAAAATATTTAAGCTTGCCAAATTTTTTTTGACTTACCTTATGAACATCTGTGCTGCCCAAATAACTGAGCTTGACGTAGCATGACTTTTATATGTAGGCAACAGCTGCTACTGCCAGTGTCTGAATCTTTATTTATGAACATCATCTCTTTTAGTTTATGAGTACTGACTTTACATGTAAGTTTTACTGAGGCATTGCAGGAAACAGAGTTTTTTGTTCATTTGAACCGTAATACACAAATGTAGCATTATAAGCTAGCAGATGAAATGTAGCATATTTTAAAAGCCCTGTAGGAGTTTTACATGCGTTTTTCAGAGTGAATGACACAATGAAAAATGTATTTAAGGCTTAAGTATGTGGTGAAACTGACGCTGTGTTTTCAGTCTTATTTCATGGTACGGTTTGTAGAGAATCAGTTAAAAAACAACAACAATGTTAACAGCATATTCATTGATACGAAAGGCAATAGACTGTCTGCAGTACTTCTAACTTTGACCTGTCTGTTATCTCCAGTCAGTTTTTATTGGTGTCTTCTAATCGGAGTGCAGTCTCGAGTGCCCCGGCTGTTTCTCTGGCTAATGTTCATCTTTAACCCAGGGAGTAGATCCACACAGTGGTTCTTTCTGAATTTTTGTGGAAATGTTATTGCCAGACCTTTTCTATATTGAAAAGTCCTTTTGGTTGACACTTTCTGTAAAGTCTGTCCTTTTTAGTGCATAGAACACATTACATACATGCTTAGATGTGCCACAGAGCTATTATTCCTAAAAGCACTGATGGTTATATACTCAGAGATGCACAAATGCATTAGTTCAACATCAGTGTTGGACAATAGCCACAAACATGGGCATATTGGAAAAGAATGCAGGATGAACAGATGTAAGTTGTTGATGCTTACCTTTCTTTCACATGCTGGTTCAGGGAAAATTTAGACAAAAGATAAACAAAATAAATAAAACATGAGAACTGGCTGAGTGACCCATTTAGCTGGACTGCATTTTGATTGTGTACTTCAGTGGAAGATGTGTGTCTTACCTGGAACAAGAGGAGCTAAAGTGAGTTTGTTGTTTAGACTGCAGTGCCTGATTTCTGACTTGTTTTCTAGGATGTTTTTTGCTCATCCTCCTTTGCATCCCTTTCCTGTTTTTCCTCTATTTCTGCCACACTTGTGCCGACTGATGAAGAGCAGGGGAGCTCTTGACCTCAGTTACAAACCTCTCCTGCATGCTTTCATTGTAGCATACAAATTAAACACAAATTCTCAAAACTGATGGTTCAGTCAGCCTCAGTGATGAGATAATGAAAACATTTGCCATGATGCCTCATGCAGTAAAAAGAGCAAATCATTAAACGTCAGGCCAGCTTCCAAGCTGAATTCAAATAAGAAAAAGGTTCTCAATCTAAGTGGCCCAGATGACTGAATTTACAATTTAAATCATTTTAATAATTAATAGTAGTAATTTTTATTCAGTCCACACTCTGACCTCCTTGTGGAGGGTCAAGTGTCGGGACCACTGCAGTTTTGCATTGCATTATAACGATTACCTGTCATTGTATCCAGTGGCTCATATTAAATGTTTATTTCATACTTGTTACCTATTCTTACACTAGGTGGCAGCATTGGTCCATGTAAGAGTCACACATCGAGCTCTGGGAGAAATAATTGCTGAAAGATTTTCTTTTTAATAATTTCTTAGTTTTAACAGCTCAACTCTCTGTGAGTGTGAAGTCTCTGACAGTACAGGAGTACTTCAACAGTTTAAATAGCTCAGCTTATGAGTGGTATCATTGTTTATTAAAAGTAATAAAGGATTAATGGAAGTTTTAGTCTTTATCCAATGGCAGGAGCTAAGACGGAGACCACTTCTGAAGCATTAATTCTGCGATGATCAGGTTCTTAAAGAGTGAGCTCAAGCTTTCCAGTCCTTCAAAAAGACTTACAAGAGGCTATGGTAATGTTAACAGGACTTGTGTAACATAGTAGAAGAGGAATTCTGATCTATATGCCTCACATCTGTTGCTTTTTTGTGCCATGTAATAAACCAGGCTAGTTTTTTTTTCCTTTTTTTTTGCATGAATCACATACTTTATTCTGGAAACAACAGAGACGTATTATTTCTCAAGCAGCCACTCTTGTATTGAAAAGCTAAAAAAAAACGCTAAAATACGGAAATAATTACATTAAAATTAATTATCTAACTGTCTATGAAAAAGGTACTTTAATAGTGATCAATGGTGAAGCAGCGGTTTTAGCTATAATGAGGTCATACAGTGTTGTGTGCTTCAATTACCAAAGTTAAAATTACTAACATGTTATATGTTGATTTTGGAAGTATCTTGCGGGGGTGATTTCTAAAATCTCCTGCAACTAAAACTCCCAACTAATCTATTAAACTCCAAGCTTTGGTTTCAGGGCTCTAATTTAGTAGACTAGGCACAGGTGCGGCGCACATGCCCTGCGCCTTGCCTCGCCTGCCCAGATGGGGTGTGTCCAGCGCACTTTGCAAGTTTCTAGGCGCAGAGAGGCGCACCCAAGCCTCTGTCCCTGCCCCTCCGCGCAAGTGCCATAGAGGGAGGAGAAAAGGTGTGAGTGGGTTTAACACAGCCGAGTGTTGTCTTCACCAATCAAATCAACGCCTCTCCTTGCCTTTAAATGCACTGCGGCCAAGGCGCAGCGACTGATTGGTCTGACTGATCCCCAGTAGCGAAGACGGCCGGAGCCGCTGTCCCTTCAGCAACTGGGAAAACGGACTGGCCATCGGGGCAATGTGAGCCAGCTCCAGAGACAGATGTAATCTGTTCCTTTGTCATTAATAGGAGTACAAAATTAGGAGACAGTTACACAGCAGCAGTCTTATCCATTCATTATGCTTGTGATCCACCTGCATTCCTGGTCTGCCAAATAGCAGAGCCTTTAGTGGTATACTGTATACTCTCCCGGTGTCTCCGCCTCATCCTCCTTGCAATAGTGTACTCCATCTTTTCAGATCCCGTTAAAAATAAAGACTAAAATAGAGGAATATAGGAAATCACAGGTAAATCCTTAGTGACATACATGTAGGCTATTTTCTTTGTTTTTTTTCTCCCTCTTTTCTTTGAATTTCTTGAAATGAGAGAAGCCAGATATATACTCAGTATCAGATGTTAAGGCTGTTTATTGTTGACTTGTAAGATGTGCATCAAACTTCCAGCTGCCGTCAGGTTAAGTTTCCATGATGACGAACGGCTTTAATCCAACATCAGATGTGACGGGACAATTAATATAGATACAAATGTATATGCTGGTTCAGACGGTTACATTAAATAGTGATTGCTGTGATTGTTTATTGCATTAAAATGTGCCTAACACACTTGAAACCTGCCTGTCAGGCTTTGTTGATGCGTGCGCACATGTGCGCCTGTCACCAAATTACAGCTGCGGAGGGTGCGCTCCACCTGCGCCGAGAATAGACCAGGTTGGAGCTGGCGAGCTTGCAGAGCACTCTCCGCAGAGTTTTTGGCACAAAATTGTCACTTCACCAACCTGAATCTGTCTGCACCTCCCCCTGGTGCGCCGTCACACCCATCTCTGCGCAGACGGTCCACCAAATGTAGTGTAATGCACTGTGAAAAACATGTAAAACTCAATGAAGTAAAATATGGGCAAATGAAACCTAAACACTTTCCCAAAATAGGCCCTTTAACCCTTTAGCTACCAGCTCAACTGTTTGGCAGAGGTCATCAATAAATTCAGGGGTATTTAATGTTTTAAAAAATGGAATAAGTCAAATCCTTGTTTGATTCTTTTAACACTTCAGGGAACAAAGAAAACTACAAACAAGCCATAAACCAGATTTTTTCTTGGTGTTGGATTTAAAGATTTTAAAAGCTAACAGTGGATTAGGTGATGACATAAAAATGCAAAAATAAGTGGGACAAAATAAATTAGAAAAGGCAGAAATGTTTGTAAATTAAACAGCAAAAATAACTTAAAATATTGAGTTTGAAAACACACAAAATGTTTTTGATGAATGACAGATTATATATAGAAATCATCACATTCATAAATGGTTATGAAGTATTCAAAAAAAGATGGTAATAATAAGTTTTATCTTTTTAAATCCTACAAATAGAAAATACTAGTTATTTTGGTTTGTTTGCTGTTATTTCTGTATCCTACATCATTGACAGAAGCAAACAATTACCTGTTATGTGTTTTTTTTTTTTGACAAATTAAATATTTCTTCATTTATTGACCTCTGCCAAACAGTTGACCTGGGAGTTAATGACATGATAACACAGCAGGTAAAATATTATAAACATCAGTTTCCTCTCTGAGGTTCAACTATGTTGTTAGGAACCTGACAACTAAACTAAAACCCAATTCTGAGAATTCACCCAACGTATCGATGATGTTGCTCAGTAAAATGTCTTTAATTAGATAATCACGTCCTCCACACACTTTCTTTACTCAGAAATGTTGCTGATTGGGTTTAAGTGTCTTACCCATAGACAGACGGACATATGACTGCAGGACCTGGGACTGAACCCTGACATTTTAGTGTGAAGGATGACCTTTCCACTGAACCACCGTCACATTATTGTCTGCCTGATAGACCTATAGGCTAATATATGTAGAGCGGTGCTTTATCTCTATGCCATGCCCCATCATATCAGTACCACTCTTTCCCATAACTTTGAGCCGTAACTTTGTGCACAGACCGGTGAGCTCACTATAGCAGAGAAAATGACAGTCTGAAAGTAGTTTAAATCAGACTCAAAGACCTAAATATGATGATTTTCTGCCATTTTGCTATCTCATGCAGAGCTGTGGCAAAGAGCAGCACCCAGATTGAACTTTATCCAAGCTTTTTTGTGAAGCTAGGTGAGTGGCAATCCATTTAGCAGCTTCCTTTAAGGATGATAAGAAAAGGTTATGCTACATTTTATGTTCATATAAAGGATGCTGTTACCAGCTGTTTGCTGCAGATGGTGGTGGTGATCCATTGTAGAGACTCATATTGTGAGCACAGAAAGCTAAGTGCTGGTACAGTGTCCATGCACTTACCCCAGCACTTTAGTTTGATTTTTAGTCATCATGGTGTGTCAGGTCATTTCCATAGGGGTCTTCTCATGTTCCTCTATTATATCTAATACATTAGCTAAGGCAAGACAAAGACTGCAATTCTGTAAACTTACATTTTAATTGATTAATGACCCCTCAAAAGACTTTAACTCATTAAATATGTAAGTAACCCACAGTTTACCTCACTGTTTATTGATTATTATGTTGAATTCCTTCAGCATTGCACAAATACTAATCCTCTATTGAACCAAAGTTGTTTCAAGGCGGTAAGATGGTGTGAATAATTTAGTATATTGTTAGTTTTCTCTCTCACTGAATGCAACCTGGTAACACATTTAAGTCCTGGGATGGAGGGTCTTTCATAGTCAGTCACTCTGGTTAGAAAAATTAGATTAAATCTGAAAATGAGCCGTCGGTTCACACAGAGTGCAGCTCCTCTGTTTCTAAAGGGTAAGCAGATCTAATGGCACAGATATGTGCAGAAGGCTTATAATAACAGCTGCATGCAAATACACTGTTTATGAATGTACAAATGAGCTGAACCAAGAGTGGTTGCCATGTTTTGATTATGGGAGAATATGTTTGCCCGTGTACTCTGTATTCACAGTCTCTAAGCAAGAGCCGGGAGATTATGAGCTGTTTTCTTGGATGAGCTTCAGAATGCAAACGCCTGCCTCTGCTTTGACTCACTGTGAACACGATGAAAGATTAAGGAACTAAAAAGAAGTGTCATGTTTATCAGATAGATTAAATAAGTAGAAATTAGGATTCAGTTGGAGAGCATTGAGAAAACAGACATTAACAGAGGTTCACTGGTGGGGTAATTGCTCATTAGTTTTAATTTCCAGCCAATTTGCAGCCAGTGTGGAGCGGTGTGAAAAGGCTGCTTTTACTCCCTCTCTGTCTTCTCCAATCAGACGCTTTGATACACTGTATCTGTTTGACATTTTGTGTCAGATGATCACCCAGCTTGATTAAATGCAGTTTAAATTAAGTCTTAAAGGACAGTTTGAATTACCTCTTAATCAGCGTCTCTACATCTCTGCAATAATGATCCAAATTTCAGAGCAGCAATCAAAAACTGGCAAACACATCAAACTTTCAACTCTGCTTCCTGGATTTGCTTTTCATGTCTCTATCAGCGGTGTCCAGACATCCTTTTTTCAATGGGTTCTGTGCATAGAAAAGTGTGAGGATGACTCTAATGCAACATAAGGGACCTAAAGTTGTAAATGCTTTTCATCTGACTTTTCAAAGCGACTTTACTGACTTTACACACATTTACTGATGGTTGACTTCATGTTATGCTGATGCCAGGTGACTGTTATGTGGAAGTTGTGTCAGATTTTGCTGTCACGAATCCTTAAAACTGAGCAGTGATTTGAACTTCAGGTATGACACATGGTTGTAACCAAACACACATTATGACTGATGTGAAGGCATTGAGAGATGGTAGGCCACTTTGAGGACCATAAACCAACAAACTATACTCAGGGCCTGAGTCCACAGCTGCTGATTTTCTATTAGCAAATATTTAGAGTTGTGTCCTAATGCAGGTGTCTCTTATTTACAATGAGCCAGACTTTAAAAAAAAACAAGGACCGGGTACAAGTCTTAAAACTCAAGTCCAAGACACGTCTGACATCTTTAGTAGCGAGTCCAAATCAAGTCACTTCTGAGTGAGACTTAAAGAGCCATTAGTTTTTCTCTTGTTGGGTTAATACTAGGGATGTGCAATATGGCACAAAAATGTATACATATATAAAAATTGATCTCCTATGTTAGTTACTTTTCTCTTCAAGAAAAAAAAAATCCAATTAACACAAAAATGACAAAAAAGCAAGTTTTGACTTCATCTTTTTGACATGTCCTAAATCTAACTTGGATTTCCTTCTTAGAATAAAATTGTAAGCTGTAATTTTGTAATCAAAGGTATATTACGTAGTTTGGATGTAGGTAGGCTCCCGAACTTCAAACTAAAAGCTGCAATATTTTTACAAACTATCTGTATCCATATGTAAAACCGCGCAGTGGCTTGATCATCAGGTATGGCCAACACACATGATTGTACCCAAACACAATGACTGACATGAAGGCAAATGACCCTTTTCCATTAGCCCTACTCTACTCTACTCAACTCTACCCGGCTCTACTCTACTCACCTTGTGCTGCTTTTCCATTAGCCCCTGTCGCCTGCCCAATGGGGTGCAGTGTCGCTGTAAACAGCTGAGTGGCACTGCGGTGACGTCATTTTGAGCGCGACACAACAATCTGTGGCTTTTTGATACAAACTGAGTAAAAAAAGGAAAGCAGAAGAAGGCTGCAGGTGGCAAGAAGAAATATCCCTTGAGAAGCACAGAAGAGTTTTGGAAGCTATACAACAGAATGAAGCCGAGGACGAGAGCAATCGAGCTGTAAAGAAAAGACGTTTGAGGGTAAGCTAACGGTAGCCACCGCTAGCATGCTAGGTCATCGACATTGTCCGACCAATCAGTAGCCGGCAGTCGGTGACGTCATCTTTCAGTATTGACACAGCTCGCTTGTAACCAGAGCGGAGTAGGTACTAAAGCTAGCTTGTTTTAGGAGGTACCGGGCTAGTGGAAACACGCTGCAAATCGAGTAGAGCCGAGTAGAGTAGGGGCAAGGCATGCTAGTGGAAAAGGGCCAAAAGAGAGAAGGTGGTCCACCAAGAGGACCGTAAACAAATGAACCACCTTCAGGGCCTGAGTCCACAGCTGTCGTTTTTTCTACTAGCAGCACTCAGCCTGATCAGAGCACCCTCTACCAGTGTTTAATATCAGTATCCAGTAGAATCCAGGCTAAACATGCAGAGATATTGTTTTATCTTACTTAATTAGACATGTTTGTATGCCAAACCAATAAAGATGGTCCATTAATACTGTCTCACACAATTCATGGCACAAAGAGGTTGGGGGGTCATGGCTCTACGATACATTGGCAGAGATATTGTTAAATCTTACTTAATTCAAGTTTTTAAACACTTCCCCTGCCCCATGGGTCAGTCTCCAAGCAAAAACATTATGCTCCTTATGCTTTGTTGTTTATTATATTTACATATGTGACATCTTTGATGCAGGCACAGTGATCTGTGCTCTCACTGGTCAATGATTGTATAATCACACAGCTAATAAAAAAGCTTTGATTAGTGTGTTTAAAAATGCATGTAAACCAATCACAGTGTAAAATCAGGGCAGTATGTTAAAGCAGACAGTAGAGCATCAGTGTGGTTCATACCTTTTGCTGCTTTTATCCATTTCTCTTCATTCACCAGTCATCAAAAGCTTGACTTAGTGGCTCGTTGGTTGAGCTGATTATCTGAAGATAAAGAGTTTAGAACAAGCTCCAGCTGTCATGTGAAGATCTATTTGTGGAGAAGACTATTAACCCTGAATTTATCCCATTGATGTGTCAGTGGGGTTTTCGAAACCATTAGTGTGAGAATGTGGTGACAGTAGGTGAATAAAACCTGCAGGGTTTAGCTTAGCTGCACAACTGAATTGGCTCTTCCCAGCCTCAGCTCCATTTGACCTTGCCATGTGCTTTATTATGTTTTGCTTCCTAAAATTTCCAGAGGGACAATTTTACAGTTACCACAGGCCACAGTTGACTCATGAATCATAGTTTTAACACTCCTGGTCTTTATCAAAACTTAGAAAGATGTCCCAAACCTTCTGGTAACCCTTGAGTGCTCTTTGACTGTTTGACTTTTAGTGGCCTAAAATGACATTTTTTGTACAAAAATGTCTCACTTAGTACATGCCCCTACAGCAACGGAGGCCAACACAGCAATCAATATTGAAGTGAGGGCACAGTGTTGGACCGAACTGAAATATGGATTGAGACAGACATTTGCACAGACATTGAAATTCTCCGGAGGATATTAAATTGCCAGTCACAACAATCCCAGACTCTATTTGACCAGGACCATACTGTGGATGGAAACAAAGATACAATGTGTAGAAGTTTGTGAAGGTTTGTTGTTAAAAGTCTTCATTAACTGAAAACTTAAAATAATCATACACAGCAAATTGAGAAGATGAAACATTTTGGTGAATTATGCTGGTGATTGGTGATTATACTCTGAATGGAGCCAATCCCTAAACATGTTCTCTTTTTCGGAAACGATTTGCAGTTCCAAAACATATTTTGGTGTCACTGCAATATAATCTAAGTTAAAGATGATTTTTTGGGGCATTTTTTGCCTCTATAGACAGGAGAGGAACTGACAGGGGATAGACTTGTGAATGGGGGTGAGAGAAAGTAAGGGAAAACACACTGCACACTGGCCACAGGCTAAATTTGAACCCAGGCAGGCAGAAGCATAAACACGGGTTGTGCCTGGTTGCTTACCATCCCACCAAATCATCACCCCACAGCTTTTCATTTCTTAAACAACGATCTTGAAGGACACATCCTATGGTAATGGAAAAGATGTTAATCTGTTTAAGAATGGTCACATCACTGACATGCATCAAGCAGAGAAAACATCCAGGGAGATTACAAAAACTACTAAAATTGGGTTAAAACATTTCCAATGCTATAATGGAATAAATTCCACTGGAATTTATTCAGACCTAAGAACAAATCATGAAGGAAAATAAGAGCAACAATCAAACAATTTAGTAAAGGGAAGGGATCAGTAGGAGTAGGAAGTGGGGAGTTGGGACTGAGGGAGGAATGGGGAAATCCTGGGAGGAGTGACAGCTGCAGGGTAAGGAGGAAAAGTGAGGAGTTCAAGGTCTGCAGCAGAGAGTATGGCTCAGTCCCAAACCCCTACACACCATATTAAGGACCATCCCAAACCACGTAGTGCGGAGGGGGAGTGGACCGTTCAGCCCTTCAACAGCAAGTCTGCAGTCTGCAAGTCAATGCAGAATTTTGATGACTTTTGCAGGAAGTGCAACATCTAAAAGGGAGGAAACAGCATAAATGTACGTGCTGCATGTGTCCATATGTTCACCCCACCTTTGTCACACTGACAGATAATCAAAAAAGTGTGGTTTTAAAAGATTAAACGAAACAAGCAAATCTTACTTAAAGGTGTAGCCAGCGATCTTCTAATCTAATGGAGTATTTGTCAAATTCACCATATTTTTCCTCTCCATCCACAAGATGTCCCCACTGACAGCATGTTGAAAAAAAAGTCTGGTTTCAATACACAGCCTTGACTCTGGATTTCAGCAGGTAAATACTGTGGCTCAGGCCGAGTTACCAAAACAGAGTACCCCCCCCCCCCCCCCCCCCCCCTTGTGGCTCAGGTTCAGTCTGTTGTCTTTTTGGAGGTGGCGGAGGCGGAACACCAAAATAGTTACTTAGCGGGGCTTGCTTCTTGGACATTTTGATGAGCGCTTCCTCTCCAAGCGGTCCCAGCTGTTGGTGTGCAAGAGCGCTTCAATGCGTCCGATGTGCCACTCAGCATGCATTTCGACGACGCATGCGCACTTGCGCACCAGTTATGTGCACCCCTGAGCATTAGCTTTGTGGTGCTTCACATAACAATAGCAGCCGTCAGGCATTCATCTTATTGTCTAATCTGCCAGAATATACTGTTGTTGTGATGTTATCAATATTGTCAGTTGAGTTGTCTGACGAGTCGGGGTTACCTTAGCTACGTTGGTCAGCTACGCAGTTTCTACGGCCGTTTCCATGACGATGCACGTGGAACCTGGAACCTCAAAATGTGAGCACAATTGGCAGCATTCACTCATTTCTTTGATTGTCAGATGGTAATAGGACTGAAAGACGTGTGAAATAACACAAAATTATTTGAAGTAGGCTATAACGTAGCCCCATTCCTCACAAGTCACAATCTGTGCCACAATGTAACAGCCCTTCACTGGGGCGTCTTTCTGTTGCCACAGCGACGAGGTCTTCCGTTTCCCGGTGAAGCGAAGAGGGCCTCCCATTCCTGCCCGTCATATTTATACCCTCCCCCTTCAATGGAAGTGCCCTCCACAGCTACTAGAGTGACTTATTTTTGGAGTGACACTCAGTAGTGAAGGGGTAGTGTAGGGGGCGGTTTGGGATTCAGCCTGTGTGCCATGCTAGGAGGTGGTGAAGACCATTTAAGACAACACATGTTCATGTAGAAATCAACTAGTGATGAAGGGTTCCAAAGGTGCAGATAATAACGGTGATAAAGGTGAGGTGATGATCAGATGAGGTGCAGGAGTGAAGAGCTGAGAGCCTCAGGCACAGGAGACACGCCCCCAAAGGGGGGAAGGAGCAGGAGCATGAACAAAAGCTTGAAGAGAGTCACTTAAAGAGAGTTGTCCCAATGCATTATTAAAACTGGAAGGGTAGTGAGGGACCATTGTCTTCGAGGAAGAAATGTGGTCAGAAAAAAATCCTGAATGTGTTTGGTGACCACTTAAATGTTTGGCCAAATCAAATCAAATCAAATCAAAGAAAAGCTACTGAAGAACTCAGGGGTATGTTTAATAGTGAAAGTAAGAGCATTTCCACACACGCATTGTGAAGGGAACTCAAGGGTTTGGGACTGAACAACTGTGCAGCCTTAAGAAAACCTCTAATCAGTAAGGCTAATCAGAATGATGGGTGCATCAGGGTAAGAAGAGAGGCAGGTGAGGTGATGCACCCATCATGCCTAGTGCCGACTGTCCAAGCCTGTGGGGGCAGTGCTATGATCTGGAGCTGCTGCAGTTGGTCAGGTTGAGGTTCACGAACATTATGTGCCCAAAGAATGAGCTCAGCTGACTACCTGAATATAATGAATGACCAGGCTATTCCTGGATTTTTACTTCTTCCCGCATTTCACGGCCATATTCCAAGATGACAATGACAGAATTCATCAGAGTGGTTCAGGGAGCATGAGACATCATTTTCACACATGGATTGGCCACCACAGAGTCCAGACCTTAACTCCATTGAGAATCTTTGGGATGTGCTGGAGAAGGCTTTGTGCAGTGGTCGGACTACATACCATAATCAATACAAGATCTTGGTGAAAAATGAATGGAACACTGGATGGACATAAATCTTGTGTCACTGCAGAAGCTTAACAAAACAATGCCACAGCAAATGCATGCTGTACTCAAAGCTAAAGGCCGTCCAACGAAATATTAGACTACGTGACCTTTTTTTGTTGGTGACTTTAGCCAGGAAGTTCATTTTCTTTACTTCGCAGAATTTGTTGTCTATATATAATAAATTATTAAATACTTTAACTCCTGAGATATTTATGATTCTTTCAACCCAGAAAAATCTTCAGTGTATAACAGCTGAGTAAGGACATTTCTCATAATGCTTATGACAACAACTTCCCTGAGGAGATCAGGTTAGCAACCTCTTTGTCCTCCTTTACATCTCTTTTAAAAACACATTTTTATTGATGTGCTTTACAGGAGATACTGTATCACATGAGTTTGCTCTTAATCCTCAGATGGTGCTTTTATTTCTAGTCTTGGACAGATTCACAGGCAGCATCTTTTATTCTTTCATTTTTTAAAATCTTTTCATCATTTTAACTTTTTATTCTCTTTTGATTTTGTTTACTTTCATTTTATCTCCTGTTCCCTTTTATCTTTCAGTAGTTTTAGCCATTCTCATTTCTTTCTTGCTTTTTATCTTCGGTGTTATTCCTCCGCCAAGGAGGTTATGTTTTCAGGAGAGTTTGTCCGTCCGTCCGTCCGTCCGTCCGTCCGTCCGTCCGTCCGTCCGTCGGTGAACAAAATAACTCAAAAAGTAATGGATGTATTTGGATGGAATTTTCAGGAAATGTTCAGCATTGGAAAAGGAAGAACTGATTCGATTTTGGTGTTGATCAGGATCAGCGTCTGGCCGCCATGGTGAAAAATGAGATTTTTGTGAATAACTACTGAACTAAAATAGATTTCATTATGAAATCAATTGCTAATGGTATGTTTTCATGGTCAAGGAATCTAAATAATTCGATGAAATAAAGTAGGAGTAATGTTTATGGTGAAAATGACAATATGGCTGAGGACTGTGGTGCTGGCGGAGGTCTGTGCTCTCTGAGTGCTTTTCTAGTTAATCCTTTATTTATTTTTGGTCTTTTAGTCTTACACTGTCTGTTATTGTATTCCTCACATTTCTCTTTTCTTTTTTATTCTCATGTTATTATTATTATTGTTATTATTATTATTATTATTTAATTGTGTCTGTAAAGTACTTTGTAACCCTGTTTTGAAAAGTGCCATGTAAATAAAGCTTATTATTATTATTATTATAATGATGACTAAGGCTCAGTGACAGACATGTAAATTGTATCAAGTGTGACTCATTCAAGCCTTTTGAATCATGTCTGTGATTATTAAATAGAAATCAAATCCAGGAGAAGGCTAAATGCTAATGTTAGTATTAATCTAATAAAAAAACAGTGGAAAATCAAACACTCAAAAATGAAACATAGTCTGATCTCTCTCTGGATTTTCACTGTAAATTGCTTTTGCTGTTGAATTTCTATCAGGAAATTATTGAAAAACAGTTCTCAGAATCTTAAGGTGTAAACGATGAACAAACTGGAAAAACAAATTCACAACACTGGAGCTTCCCAGTGAGCGAGATGTCACAATGAAATAGCCAACAAGAAAGCAGGAACAACATGCAAACTCACAGGGTCAAGTAATTGAAGCCGATAAAAGGGATGAAAGTGGTAAACTGGAGACATTTTAAGTATTATATAATAACACTGGGGAACAATTTGTTTAAAAAGTTCTGTTGAGTTAGATTTTTGTGCTGATTAAGACTAAAATTGGCATGCTGATTCCAAAATTGTAGTCAGTTTTTTTATGATTTATATTTTATTTGAGATTATTTTTTTTAGAGTGTTTAATTTAGATAAGTGATGAATACAAAAATATACATGGCTCTGCAGGATAAAGGAAAAGAAACATTATTTTCTGTGTGTACATTTCAATACATACAAATGAATAAGGTAGAAAAAACAGCATAAACAAAACACTTAAAATAAAAAAACAAACAAACAAAAAACAGAGATAATAAACTAACAAACTTAAGACGGGAAAAACAAGTAAACGTGTACTGATAGATCAATGTTAGAGCATTACATAACCACAGATCCCAGAGTTGTGCTTCTTAATGTCAACCATACCATATGGGACCCAATCTCTTCACCTCTCTATTAAATCATGGAAACATCCCCTCTTCTGGTAATACTTCTCCACCTTGACATTAGCTTTAGTAAGACTTGCCAGCTGTTTACAATTGGACTCATCTACAGCTACAGCAACTTGTTTGTGCAGTCACATTTGAGACAGAGCGGTGAGAGGTGTGTGAAGCTCACAATAGGTCAGTACTATCTATATCTGCAAACAGAAAGATAGCATAGTAAGAGATGAGAGCATTTGTGCTGGCCTCTCTCTTAACCTTGTAACTATGGACATACCATTTTAAGCTCTGTTTGTTTTTATGCTGTTTTTTAGTTTTCAAAGCGTGTAAGTATTTTAGTATTTTATTTACATAGGTATATTTTCTTTGTTTCTGATCATGTCTGCTCCTGCTACTTCTTGTCGTTAATGCCTAAACAACCCTGACTCCTTATGTTTGTGGTAGTTTATCCATTCCAAGTCAGAGGGCAAACATCAGTGCATTTTTAAACAAGCATATTTTGCATATTTTAAAGTAAACATAAAGTAAAACTCGGTGATCAAGACAAGCCATGGGCCCCTCACAACAGTGCCTGCTGCTGGTCAGTCAAGGGGGGGAAGCTCATTTTTTTCTGGCCTACTGAATACATTTGTTTATTTATTTAAACGTAAATTCTACCCCCGTTCCTTTTCAAGAAAATGATCTGTGACCCTGTAGTGCCAACTAGGTGTTTTTTCCAGGGATTTTACCAGTGTTCTCTCAATGGCCAGCAGAGCTAGACTGCTTAAACGGTCTTGGCCCATTGTGCTGCTGGTGTAAGACTTGAGCCGCTTTAAACAGGAGAAGCTCCTCTCTAGAACAACTGAATGTAAAACTCAGAAGATGCGCCGGTGGAGGGTGTTATACCTCAAGATTCCTGATTGGCTCATTTCACTGTCAATCAAAAAGGGATTCGGCCTCAGACAGATCATCCAATCATCACACAGAAGCCAAGCGTCCAGGCCAGCCCACTGCCTCATAGACCCCCCGGGATGCTGAGCGTCTGATGGGCGGGACAAAGCCCAGCGTTTATCCAATGACCGTCCAGTTTCCACAGTGGAACAACCCACTCTACGCTTCCCCATCGAAGTCAGAAGAGGCTCAGCGTCTGGCTGTGGACGCTGAGCGTTAAAGCGCTGAGATGCTGCGGGGATGAATGAGAAGGAAGTTGCACCAGTTACCTGTGATAAGTAGCTGATTCTGAACAAAAGATGAAGGTATTCTAGCTCATATTTAGTCAATGAAATGTACACACAGCAGTACATATAATCAATTTTTTTGGGGACATTTTAGGGGAAGCTGAGCTTCCCCTGCAGTCTTAGAGCAATCACCACTGCCCTCAAAGTGTGCAAGCAGTGTGTTAAGAGTTTACGGTTGTGGACCATAGGAACACGTGACAATTTGGCATTTGGTTTTCCCCATGGTTTAGTGAGAGCAAAAACCTAATTGCACAGACTGATAACTTTTGTTTAGTGAAAACATCAGGATTTAACGAGAAAATAAAAGTAAAATAGAATATCCTAATCTACTGTCAGCTACAAGACCAATGCCTCCTTCAGCTGAAATTCCAGTGCCAGTTTTCAAACAACTATACCTCCTCTAGAAGGTCTGAGTGATGTTAAAGAAGGCAGTGACAGCAATGATGCAAATTTTGAAGTTCAGTCAGTCCAAAGGGGATTTGATCAGCACGAGTTGAATGATTTGGCGTGTGATTTTGGCCTGTGAAGTACAGTATTTTTCATACTTCTTAAGAAAACGAAGATCCTTTAGTTCAAAAACTTGACATGATGGAGATAAACTGAGATCAGTTTTGGATTCAGCACCCAAAAATTTGTTTAAAATAGCTGTCAGATCTAACTCAACAAAAATTGTGTTCCCCAGTGTTATGCTTCATTAAAGACACACGGTGCAGTTTGTTCTCTCATCTCGTGGTCAAACTGTGTTTTGCATTCAAATGAATTAGTGCTCTCTACCACCTCACTGTTTCAAATGTAACCGCTGAACTCTACCGTAGCCGGTATCTACTTAGAAGCTATGTCAACATGTCATCCAACACTTTGAGTTTTCTTTTGGTGAAGAGGTGCGTTATTTTTAAACAGATTACAAACTGCACTGAATCTTTCGTGTCAGGCTTTCAAATGTTCCGGGGTACTGTCAAACCTTGCTGTGCTCCTCCTTGTTTCAGTCATGCTAAAATGTGTTTAGCGTCATCTAGTAATTCTATGTTGTGCTTTTTGTCCCTCTTGGGGGTTCATAGTTTTTATAGACCTACAAGGAATCCTCTATAGGACTTACCCATTCTATGTAAATACTGATAAGACTTCCTTTACTCAGGAGGACAAGTCAGACTGTTAGCAGAGGCAATTTGACACAAACGATGACATATTTATGAATGTAGACATTGTTTTAGCTTACACATTACCGATCTCTTCACATTTCCCTTTGAAATTTCAGCATTAGAGTTTTAAACTAAAGAAGATTTAAAAAAGAGGATAATAATGATGATGATAAGAGGACAATTATTCAATAAATAGTTGAATATATGATGACACATAAAACAGATTAACAGAAAAGTAATTATGGGGAAAAGGTTGCAAATTGAAATATGATAAAACAGTCAAAACTAAAAAGGATGAGAAACCAGTGAACAGATTGAGAGCAGCAAAAATTAAAAATTAATGAATAAATAGCCTAACTGCTAAATAAATGAACAGAGAAAATAGGATAAAATATAATAATTAGCAAAATGAATAAATTAGTACAGAAACAAAAGTAGCATCATACAAAAGTAACTCTATAGAAATGAGTTTCAAGAACTGATTTAAAAGATGCCACTGATTCAGCACACCTTAACTCCTCAGGTTGTTTCAAAGAAGTGTACTGACGGAAAATGACCCCCACCTTTGGAGTGAGCAGGAGGCCTTCACCGGAGGATTTTGTGCATTTATTGATAGTAGAGAGAGTGGAAGTAGATAGGCTTATGAAAGGGGCTGAGAAAGACTAGGGGAGGACACTCCGCAAATAGACCTCAGGCTGGATTCAAACCCGGACTGACAGAAGTATATATATGAGTTGTGCCTGGTTGGCTTACCACTCCGCCAAACCAGCACCCCATCTGAAGCTGTTGACTGGCTCAGAAGGAGTCGCTAATTCAGATATAGCCTATAATTTTGTTCTAGATCTGTGAGGGCTTTTAAAGTGATCATTTAAATCCTAAAAATCAATTCTGAAATGGACTGGAAGCCAAAGAAGAAAAGTGTGGGCAGAAGTGACGTGGTACCATCTTTCAAATCATGTTTGGGTCTGGCTTCAAGCTACACAGAACAGATAATACCTGATGAGCCACCGATCCTCTAGTGGGGGTCGCCTCGTTGCTCGAACTCTGAGACCAAAGTCTGAAAGTGATGGAGCATTTTCTACCAGAGCTCCTCGACTTTGGAACAACCTGCCTGAGGAGATGAGATGTGTGCAATCAGTCACTTCTTCTAAGTCACTCCCAAAAACTCCTTTTTATAGACCTGCTTTCATGTGATGAATGTCGTAACATTAGTAACTATAAACATATTCAGAAGTCATCAAAAGTGAATTTATGAACCTGATTTAAGGCAACTTCCTCGTCAATGGAAGCATGTTTTTCACATATTAGGGAGTTTCTCTCTACCTTCTGAAGCAGCATTAAAAGAGAGCATCCTTTCAGGGAAATCATTACAATTGATTCTGTCTTCTGTCTGAGGCAGAGGATGCAAAATTATCAAGGTTGGCTGTTATCCATTTCCTCTTTAGATGTACCATTTAACAAGACAACAGCCTCCCGGCGCACGCAGCTTCCTGTCCAAACAGTGTCTCGGAGATGGTGAGAGATGGGAAAGAGGGAGAGAAAAGAGGGGGTGGTGAGAGAGTTTTTATCCTCAGTGGTGAGTGTATCTGCAGCCATGAAGCAAGCCTGTGGCCAGTGCCAGATTAATGTCTGTGTGAAAGTATCTTCATCAGGTCTGAGTGCTGCACTGCTCAAGGACAGTGTATAAAGAGTTAAGATGTAAGGAAGGACCAAGTCAAAGCTTCCTGAGAGAGTTAAAGTTCACATCGGTGTAGAACAACACAGATGCTGAGTTTTGAGATCATTGTCTGAGGAGGACATTTGCCCAGAAATCTGTGGAGTGCGCCTTGTCGGTGTCATCCAGGTCATTCTTATCAACTGTGCAGCAGAGCTGCATTTTTCTCATTATGTGCAGCTCCACATAGAACTTGAACAAATGTGTTTCCTCCTGTAAGTAAGACTGATTCAAAAGTTGCTGTCAGGGCAGAATTTGAATGAGTGAGATAAGGCCCCAAAGAAAAATTCAACACAATGGTGCTGGGGACGGGCTGGATAACAAATGCATCCTTTTTTTATTTTTAGATGTTCTGTGCGGGGACAAGAGGAAAAGAGGACCCTCATAAAGAGTAGCTCCCAATGGAGATATAAAAACCCGATTTATTCATGGTTCTTCAGCTCGGGACTGTAAAAGATTGACAGCAGAGTGATTTGCCACATCTGTTAATCTTCCTAAATGAGCAAGTATTCAGATCTTTGCTGCGGCCTCTGTGCTGAATAATTCACAACACTGCACTTCACTTTTATTCCATTTTTTATCTTTTTTCTCTCTGTCAACTGTCAGGAGCCCAAATCATTGCTACTGTATCATGAGGCGCTGCAGTTTTTTTTTTTCTTTAGTGCAGCGCTCATTAGGAGCTGCCTTTTGGGGGAAATGGGTAACAGCAAAGAGAGGCAATGAGAAAAAGAAGCATTTTTAAGCTTTTCAAGTCATCACCCATGACAGAATATGATGCATTTTACCATAACAAATTTACTGTATTCAGCAGGATGTGTGCAAGATATGTAGAAATGTTCTGAAGAAAAAATAGTTACTCTGTTAAAAATGTACTCAAGTAGAAGCCAAATAAAATCTACAGAAATTAAAATAAAAAGCCTTTCATTCAAAATGTATTCAAAGAGCTGTTAAAGAGTCCATATTTTGCCTTCACTTGGTAAGAGTGAAAAGCTATTAGTAAGCTACAATGGAACTACAACATGGCTGTTCAACTTAGAAGCAAATATGATATTTCCAACAATTAGCGTCTTGTGGCTACCTCTTGTTTCAGAAATTCTTCTTAATCAAATAACCAGATCAAGTTGGTCCTGATTGCTGTAGCAATAGTGTATGAATTATAGATAATTAAAAAATCATCTGAAACACCTGTAGTTGGCTTCCTGGTCATTTTTGTAGTGCTCATCAGCAGTTTGCTAGCAACTCATTTTAAGCACACAGCAGTGGATTAGGGTTCAAAAGCAGGGAACATAAGATCATTTTAGTATTTTCCATCAAACATTGACATCTTAAAAACATCTTATATGCACGTGTTAGCAGCGGACATTATTTCAGACATTTATCTAAAACCGGTATATGTCATATCAAGTCAGGCTTGAGAACCAGGAAGTGCTAAATGCTATCTAAGTTAGCCTCATGCCTGTCCACTCAATTGTCTCCATGGCAGGGACAAAGGTTTCGGTCTGCCTGACAGAGTGCAGTATGACAGGAAACCAAACCCAAGAAGAACCGAACTATGTTAAAACTTCACCCCTGGACCGAGTGTGTCAAACTTTAAATGTAAAAGCCACCCAAAATAGAAAGACTTTGTATTTACTAAAACTACTAAAAATACAAAAAAAAAAAAGTTGTCTACGTACACAGAAGAATTTGGTTACAAAAGCATTTAAATGTGAATAAAAAGCAAAAGGAGCATTTCAATCTTGAGACCAGGACTACATTTGAATGAGCATTGATGATGACTGTTTCTAAGAAAACCATGTCTGCAACTCCTCTCAAACACCCTTCACTGCTTATCAATCAGACATTTACACCTCTAACACTTCTCTTCTAAGTTTTAATGATTTAATATTCCATTGACTGAATCTTTGCTGGTCTGCTGAGCAGAAAGCAGACGTATCCATCAGAAGAGCTGTAGCTGGCATTCATCATCAAAGGTCTACCCAGCAAACAGACAGCTACACTCATCTACATCTGCTCAGTATGCCAACAGACTGAACATTCACATCATCCTACCCACTCTCTTATTTCTGATTAGCATATAATGCATCAATTACTTCACTTTCACTAAAACAGAACTGTTACCGCAAGTTTGGTTTCCAAGGCAACTCTGAAGAGTGCTGGCGGCTGGACTAAATTAGGTTGGCAGAGGAAGTTGGATTGCGTTGTCAGGAGCCAAATATGGAACAACAATTGTTGTCCAATACAGCCAGGCCTAACATATGGATGTGATAACGGAGGGCACTGAGGATTGAAGGGTCTAACTGGAGAGTAAGGGTGAAAACACACACAATCACAAACACATCCTAAACTACCAAAGGTACCATCATCATTACACTGAATGTATGTTGTGTTGTTCCACACATCCATCCCACTTCTGCAGCTTAACAACAGATGGGAGCTGCAGGTTGTGTTTTATTCTTTGCAGCTGTCTTCACATCAGCACAGCCTGTATATAATCACTATATAATTGCATCCCATGTGGTATACTATGTTTGTTACTGGCATAAGTAATCAAATCATCTTTATATTTCTTGTATGGAGAAAACAGAAGTAAAGTTTTGACATGAAATCACAAACTCTCTCTCTGTTTAATGCTCACTGATGGTTGCTGTAAAACAGTTAAGGATGCTATATTTATCAATTTTTGTTTTTTTTGTTAATCTTTCAAACTGTAGTTGATTTTAAATTGCTCTTACTGGATTCAAATTCCTCATTAATTTAAGAAACTCCCAACAGCTTTTTGTTTCTCTTGGCACTATGTCTTTTATTTATTTTATCATGTTTAGCTGTTTGATTTTATAATCTTATTAATAGCATTGTTTTAGATCATGTAGGGAAGCTCAAAGTGTGGCGTTATGTGGGGCTCATTGTAGTTCCATCACAAAAGTGTTTAAGCACCACGATCATAGAGGGCTATCTTGAGTGATCGAACTGAAACAAAATCCCTTGTTTCTTGTGCAAACTTCATAATGACATAGTGCCGTAACTAACTCAAGCATAAAAAGTTGCATCACATACCTGCAGCTTCATGTGCCGCTGCCCACACTGCACCCATCAGATCTTTCTCCTCCCTCAGTAAACCACAGTCTGTAAGAGTCTGTTGCGCAGAGCTAGCTGCAAACAGGGATGCAGCATGCCAAGTACAAAGGGAACTTTCTCTGCCTACAAGAACTCCCATCAAAAATTAATCCTACATTTCAGACAGGGGTGTCCAAACTTTTTGCCATGAGGGCCAGATTTGGTAAGGTAAAAATGTGCGGGGGCCGACCATTCGGCTTTTGACTCTAACTGTCTCTTAATATCAAATGAAATGTCTTCAATTCTCTGTACCACAGTGTTACGAGCCAGGCAGACATTGGCAAAATCTTGCTTCTTCTCAGGACAAATTTTCTCAACTATTTTCAGCACATAGTCTTTAAAAAAATCACCCTCAGTGAAAGGTTTGCAGTGCTTGGCAATCAGCGTTGCCACCTTATAGCTCGCCCTTGTGGCATTTTCATTTGACTCACGGGCTCTTGTGAAAAAGCGCTGAGGTGCCGTTAAAAAAGCTTCCAGTTGTTTCAATGTTTGGCCGTGTTCAGCCCCAGTTAACTTGTCATATTTAGCATGTTTTGTCTGGTAGTGCCGCTTGACATTGAATTCCTTGAAAACACCCACAGTCTAATGGCAAATTAGGCAGAAACAGTTGTTTCATATTTCGATGAAAAAATACTCCAATTTACACTTGTTCTGGAATCGGCGGCACTCGCTGTCAACTTTTCTTTTTTTAGCTACAGTTGTCATGTTTGAAATGGGATGGGCTGAAATGATGACAAAAGGCCAGGTGTCAAGTGCCACAAAGATGTGGCCACAGCGCTACTGCAATCTTCTGGTGAAATGTAAAATAGATTTTTTATACACAAGTATTTTATACAGCAGTCAACGGTGCAAGAGGGCCACATGTAATTGATTTTATAACAGAGACTGCGGGCCAGTGAAAATTTGAACACGGGCCGCATTTGGCCCCCGGGCCTGACTTTGGGCATGCCTGATTTAAGAGTATGCTACCTAGAGTTTTTTGATTGCATGAACTTTTAAGAAAAATGCATTTTATCTGGAATTAACCAACTCACGTCACGTATTCCTGAATCATTCAGCCTCCCTCTCAGCTGTTAGTGTCAACAAGATATTGACTTCAGACGCTGATTGTTCTCTTGTGTAACCTTTTTTTTAAATGTATTTTTTGGGCATTTTGTGCCTTTTTATTGATAGGAGACAGACAGTGGATAGGTTTAGGTTTGTGAAAAGGGGAGAGAGAGTAGATAAAGAAACTCTGCAAACTGGTCACAGGCTGGATTCCACCCCGTACCGGCAGAGGTATGTATGTGGGACGTGCATAGTTGCTTACAACTCTGCTAAACCAGCACCCCATCTTGTGTAACTTTAATCAAATACTGTAATTCTTTTGTTCTCACTCTTGGCAGTGCGAGGAAGAGACAACGTAAGAAATTAAAAATGCGTGATTATAACAGTACAATGAAGTTCCATTCACTTTGGAACCAAGAGGATATCTTTGAAACAGAGTTCGCAGAAGAAGAGCTGCTGCAGATTGAAACACCATCACACCATCTGTATCACTCATCAAACAGATTTTCCTGCTCCTCTGAATCTCAGAGTTTTGTGGACATTCTTCAATTTCCCGAAGATAAACTGGAATTAACTCCCAAACCTGAAGGACGTAATGGCAGTTAGTCCTCAAAGAAAGTAATGATGATCTGTCAGAGACAAACAAGCAGAGTCAAGGAGGCTGTTTACCATGACATTGCAGACTATGTGTGTGTATGTGCGTATGTGTGTGTGTATGTGCGTATGTGTGTGTGTCTCTTACTCTCTGTCTCACACACATAAAACCATTACTGTTGTGTATTAGCATTGCACGACTCGCAACAGTGTTGCACGGAGAAATGCGTGACGTGAGTCGGTTAGTTCCAGATAAACTTTATTTTTCCTAAAAGTTAATGCACTTTAAAACCTATATAGGTAGCCTACTCTTAAAATGTGGTATTATCTTTTGATGGGAGTTCTTGTAGACAGACAAAATACCCTTTCTATTGGTACAATACTTACCTGATTGCAGCTGGTTCTGCGTCACAAACTTTTACAAATTGTGGCTTTCTGAGAGAGAGGAGAGAACTATCTACTGCATCTAATGTACTTAGTGGCCATATGGAGCTCATACAACCTTCACACTTAAAAAAATACTGAATTGTCCCTAAGTTGAAGCTATAAAGGCTAACAGCCTTGGTTCTTTGTGGTGTAGTTGCAACTTCAATGTGCTATGAGGAGAATGTATTTCCGAAGACATAAAGACTCTGCTACCCATGAGCACATGCGGCGACTGTCGTAATGCTGCGTCCCAGTAACCTCGGAACTGGGAGTGACATCATTTCTGACTTATCGCCGTTCCTGTTGAAGTCGGAAAAAAACATGCCGATCTACCAGGCTATTGTTAGCTGTTGTTAGCACGCCCTGCATTGTTGTTCACAAATATCACATGAAGAATGTGATTATCACTACGGCAGCATTTTTGTAAATATAAGTCTAACAATACTATGTATACAGCTGATCTAGAGCGACACACCCCAGTCAGAAGCGCAAATAAATTATTACAGCAGCTAAATAACTGTTCACACTGGGGGTATCCATCTTCTATTGTCAACTCGGGGGTGGCGAGGTTTCACCGAGTTCCCAGTAGGAAATTCAGACTTCGGGGACATTCCAGTTGCAGTTTCCTACTCGGAACCCGGAAATTCCTACTTCTGACTACAACTGGAACGCACCAAAAGATGTGACCCAAGCCAAAGCGTGCGTTTGTTGTGATGCTAATAAATGCAGCTCAGACCTTCCTCAGAACTCTGCATTGCTTTACAACTTCTTTTTTCAACAACTTACAGGATGCAAAGCGACGAGGTAATGTATCTCTTTCTAGTTACGTAGCGGTAGTTTTTGATGTGTGACTACAAGCCATTTTTGGAAAACTTATCAAGGTAGTTTTGTAGCCAGCTGTACAACCCGACCACTTAGCTAAGGAATAGTATTTATAGATGACCTATATTGATGCTATAAAACTCATCTTAAAGTGCGTATTTCGATCAGGCATATATCTAAAAGTGAGAATTTTTGTGATTACGTGTAAACTCCTCATAGCCTCTTTAATCAGTTTCAACATAGGGTTTAGTGTTGACTTTACACCATAATCCAAAAAGGGACAAGCTGTTCTTGTACTAGCAGCATAACATCATAACTCAATTTAGCCATGTTCAAATTAACAGGTCAAAGCAGATTTTTTCAAAGTGGTTTAACCGCTAACAATCGGCAACTGACTCTTTTCCTACTGCCAGCAGACCCGGGTCTGACCAGCAGCAGATGAGCGGGACTGTTTGCTTTCCTCTGTTTTCCTCTAGTGCATCAAGCTGATGTCATCATGTTGGTGACATCATCAGTGCGACGAAGCCCCTCCATGTAAACAATGGAAAGGAGCATGGAGGCTGTGGGCACGGTTCTCTTTACTTTGTACTTTTGTCCCTCTCTAAAAATGTAAAAACTTGGCGCAGATGATACGAAGGCGGATGGAATTGGTTGCTGAGACAAATATCGAGTCACGCAAGTTACAGACAGGGGACAGGCGTGATATTATGCCATGGGGACGTTACGCAGACGTCATCCGTAAATTAGTGGGTCGACTGGGGTCTGATGTTCTCACTGAAGCCGATCAGAGGCGAGCCAATCAAAACCCGTGTCACTTGCAGGGTCAATCGACCCGGTTTGAAATGCCGCTTAAATCCTTTCAAACTGCCAACAGGAGCCAATTCGTACCAGTTTCAAACAGGTTTTTTGGCCAGTGTAAAAGGGATATTAGCGTTGTCTCCTCCTGCCTTGCACACATAAATATTAACCTTTGAGCCACTAAGCTAGTCCAGGCCAACAACTTAAGCTGCTGTTTGCCACACTTGACATGAATTAACCTGACAAACTTCTGCCCAGTCAGTATGCTTTGGAGCAAAATTACCACCTTTGCCCTTTGCTTCAGCTTTGTATCAGCACAGCACTTTTGTTGTCAATCCACCACCACAGCATCCGCCTGAATTTACAGGGGGTTAAATGATCACTCTTAAAATTCTGCATGCAAGTTAAATCTGTGAAGTGGGAAGAGGCCAGAGCTTAATCACCAAACCTAGGTTAGTTTTTGCTGCTGCTGCATAAATACTTAAACAAACATATATTCTTTCACCGTTAACTATTGTAAACCTTGAGTTATTCTAGGACACTTTTCTCAACTTGTGCTTTTTTTCGAGACTATTAACGTCTCTTCACTCTATTCGTTTTCAACTATGGAAGGAAGTCTCCCTCTCATTTCACAACTTCATGATCTCTGTCTTAATTAATGGATTAACAGGATGTATCAAGGTGATTAAGTGTAGGTGTAATTGACATCTAGAACCACTAACGATCACATGCTGCTAGATTTATCTTCATGTTTTCAAAAACAGCACCCTGCTGTGGCATTCCTGTAGAGTAGGCACCTTGGGGAGACCTTGTGCTTTGTGAGGGTTCTTCAAAGTTTCTAAGACTTCAAGTATAGTTATCAAGTACACATTTAAAGTATCTGCATTTTACTTATATTAGAAGAGTGTCTATGAGTCTGGTTATTCATGTCATAAACACTGTTTAAAATGAGTTTAACCCCTCCCCCAAGACAGAGACCTTTTATAAACAAAACAAAACTTAAACATTAAGACTCCTCCCTCCCCTGTGGCACCAGTAGCTGTCTGATACATAAAATAACATTTTCTACAGCTACTGAATTGGTGACCAACAAAAGTTTAAAACAGGACTTGAGGACAACGGTGGATTTAAGGTCAGCTGTAATGGCCACACAGAACAGAACAGAACAGAACAGAAGAAGGATTGGATGACAGAAGTCCAGGCTGATGGGACAAAATTGCTGTCAGCACACTCACAGATGAACTTTGACTGACCAGAGGATTTCTCAGAGGATAGCCTGGCAGACTGCTGCAAATTATATCACGAATGGAGTGATGTTCAGTTCATTTTAGTACATGTTGGGCCTCCATGGCCAATTTATTCCAGGTGAATGCATCCCAGAACACCTCCTGTCTGATAAACAAATGTTTCAGAGATACTTGTGGCAAAGTTGTTGGAGTAGGACTACACCTCAATCATGCCTCTTCCCATGTTCATATAAATTTACACCTGAACATTTCCACTGGTTTATGCACTCCTCCCTCCCAACTTTCCTTTTTTTTTGACCATCTTTTCTCTTATCTGAGCTATGATTGAATCCCCCAAGAAGTTCCCAAAAAAGAGATGTTAGCAACATATTCAAAGTTTAAAAATTCCAGCTTAATGATAAATGT